>JAPMUY010003854.1:0-28879 GCA_026901105.3 Galaxias olidus
GCAGGTTGGGGGTGGTTGGCTGGGTAGCAGGTCGGGTGGTGGAGGGTAAGTTACGAGGCACCACTGAGCTGGAGGCAGGCTGAGCATGCCGTAGTGTGGAGGAGGCTGCTTCAGAAAGGGGGCCGATGGTGTCTGTGGTGGTCTGTGTCTCAGTGTGAGTGAGAACTGGGGCAGATGCAGGCTGCTGAAGTAGTTGAAGTTCTTGGGTAAAGATGTTCTCCCGTTTTTTTGCTTCATCTTTTATTTGTGCAATTTGTGCTCGTAGTGTGCTATTCTCCTGTCTGAGTTGTTGTAGGGCCTCTCTGGCTCGCATATGGTGGTGGTGTTGTTCTTTTTCAGCAGCCGCACTTCTTCTCTGAGCTGCTGGAGGGGGCTGTCAGTGGACTCGGAGAGTCTGGACTGGGCAAACTCCTTAAATTCAGCAAAGTCCAGCTCTAGCAGGGACAAACTCTCTCTTGGATTTGGTTGTCACATCGGGCAGGCGTGGGAGGGGCACTGATTGCCAGTGTGGCGTGGGGCTCTACAGAGTTCTCATTGTCGGCATCGGACAAGTCACTCTCCTCTCTAATGACTTTGAGCGGGGGGAAAATGTCCTCAAAAGAGTTCAGATTGTTCTCATCTCCCTGCACCAGCACCAAACCCTTAGTGTAGTAGGTGATCGTTAACAGGGGCCCTTCTGAGTCCAAGTTCTTATCTTGACAGATCTGAATTCGACATCCACGGCCAACACCACCTAGGTGTATAACGTGGCTGTAATGTTTTACAGTACAGTTTTCCAAGCCATCACACAGTTGGTGTGGAATATCAAGTATTCTTGGTTCTTGTTTTATTGTTTTGAACAAAGTCAACAGAAAGCGTTTCCGGATTTTCTGAAAGCAACTGCTCTTTGTATTTTTTCTTTTCTCCTTTGCATTTGCTGGGATAATGCCTTCCCTTGCTCTCTGTTACAGAGACAGTACTGTACTGCACTGCGCTGCGCTCGTCTCGCGACCCGGTTGCCATGGTAACGACGTAAACAAACGTTAACCGTCACCCAAGTTGGCTAACTTTAGCCCAGTTATTTAACTGAATAAAGTCCTTTTTGATAGTTTTCTTCATGTTCTGTCTCACCCAACAGTTCAAAATATGAACATTGTTCAGGAGCTCATGTGACTGCGACTTGTCAGCTTGAGTCTCTCTCTCTGTCTCTCTCTCTTTCTCTCTCTCTGTGTGTGTGTGTGTCACTCTCTCACCCCTCTGTCTCTCTCTCTCTCTCGGTCTCTCTCTCTCTCTCTCTCTCTCTCTGTGTGTTTCTCTCTCTCTCTCTCTGTCTCTCTCTCTCTCTCTCTCTCTCTCTCTCTCTCTCTCTGTTCCCTCTCTCTGTTCTTTCTCTGTTCGCTCTCTGTCTGTTCTTTATTTTGTTTTTCTCTCTCTTCTTTCTCTTTGCTCTCTTTTCTCCATATTTTCTGTCCATCCATTTGCTTTCTACTCTCTATTGTTCTATCTTCCCTTTGTTCTCCCTCCCTCTCTCTCTCTCTCTCTCTCTTTCTCATATTTGAACTGTCTGTGTATTTCCTCTGTGTGTGTGTGTGTGTGTGTGTGTGTGTGTGTGTGTGTGTGTGTGTGTGTGTGTGTGTGTGTGTGTGTGTGTGTGTGTGTGTGTGTGTGTGTGTGTGTAGGTGGTGGGCAGCAGAGGTCCTGTGGAGATCAATCCCAGGGACACCATGGCTAAGGAGTCCAGCATCGTGGGAGTGGCTCTGTTCTGTGCCACTGCTGTAAGACTCTCACCTCTAACCCCTCCTCACCTCTAACCCCTCCTCACCTCACGCCCACTCTCACCCCTCACCCCTCCTCACCTCTAACCCCTGTTCACCCCTCCTCACCTCTAACCCCTCCTCACCTCTCCTCACCTCTAACCCCTCCTCACCCCTCCTCACCCCTCACTCTAACCCCTCACCCTCCTCACCTCCTCCTCCCTCTCACCCCTGCTCACCTCTAACCCCTCCTCACCTCCTCACCTCTAACCCCTCCTCACCCCTCCTCACCTTGGAGAGAGAACCCCTGCTCACCCCTCCTCTCCTCAAACCCCTGCTAACCCCTCCTCACCTGCCTAACCCCTCCTCACCCCTCCTCCTCTAACCCCTGCCCCCTCCTCACCTCCTCACCTCTAACCCTCCTCACCCCTGCTCACCCTCCTCCTCTAACCCCTCTCACCCCTCCCTCACCTCTAAACCCTCCTCACCCTCCTCACCTCACCACCAGACAATCCCAGGTTACATTTGCTGTGAATTGAGACAGATGTTGACATAAACAAGGACAAAGTTGGTGACAAACTTGCCTAGATTATGGAGAGAGAATCTGTCTGTCTGTCTGTCTGTCTGTCTGTCTGTCTGTCTGTCTGTCTGTGCCTGCCTGCCTGCCTGCCTGCCTGCCTGCCTGCCTGCCTGCCTGCCTGCCTGCCTGCCTGCCTGCCTGTCTGCCTGCCTGCCTGCCTGCCTGCCTGCCTGTCTGTCTGTCTGTCTGTCTGTTCCCTGACAGGACGAGAAGAGAGAGAGTGCGTCGCTGCTGTTTGCGGGGATGGATGCCGGCTGGCTCCGCCCCTCTGTGGGACCCCAGTACCCACTCAACATGGCCGCCCAGGCTCACCATGACATCATCGACTGCCCTGGTGCTGCTGGGAAGATGGTACTGACCATGTGACCCTGGGAATGCCCTGGAGGTCAAGGGGTTACTGAGCGATGTTGTCGGTCATGTGAGCGGAACGTTCTTACCCACGTTCCAACGATCTGACTGACACAGTGGTACTATATATAGAAATATATTATATCATTACATTGTGATTCTGAATGAGGTATTATGAGAGATTATTACTAAGAGGATAGTGTGTGTCTAGCAAGCCTTTTAAAGTGATGACTACAGCTGGTAGTTGTGCTTTGACCTTGTGTTCAAAAACTGTCTGTACAATCTTTTTAGTGTCCGAATCAAACAAATTTGTCAAATGGAATCGAACTGTTACCAACCCATTAAAAATGTACGCTTCCTCGCTTAGCAAAACCCACCAGTCAATGTTTTTGTATGAAAATTAAACTGGGGAGGGGATTTAGATGGTAGATGATGGGGAGAGGGAGGGGCTGAGAAGGTGATGGGGAGAGGGAGGGGCTTAGAAGGTTGGGGAGAGGACTTTAGATAGGTCACAGGTGATGGGGAGAGGGAGGGGCTTAGAGGGTAGGTCACAGGTGATTGGGAGAGGGAGGGGCTGAGAGGGTAGGGCTGCGTTCAGCCCCGACAAAATGTAGCAGAATGTTTCTTTAAACGGAAACGGTGACGCCCAGGTTGAACACCCTGTTGTCTTAGGCCAGCGTTGCAACTATACAATTCTTACAACAAATATGTCTTTCAATATCCTCAATTGTTTCATATTACACACTGCATTAACTGCATTTATAAACAACTCAAGTAAGATCCATTGTGTGCACTGCATTTTTAATTTGGCAGCCTTTTAAAAAAAAAATTTTTTTTTTTTAATCGTTTGACAGCCCTACTGTGTGTCTGTCTACCTATCTATCTATCTAATTTATATATATTTTATATAATTTATATATACAGTACTGTGCATAAGTTTTAGGCAGGGGATGCTGTTTTAAAGGCGAAGGGTGGTCACACCAAATGTTGATTTGATGCAGATTTGCTTTTCCCTCACTTTGTATTTTATGAATTGATAAAAAAACCAAAAAACAAACATTTATCCTTTTATGTTTTGTTTTTTTCTAACTTTAAAGACATCACACCTGCCTAAAACTTTTGCACAGTACTGTATTTTTATATATATATATAAATATATATAAATTACTGCTGGCACCAGGCTTGAACCAGATATTTTACATTGAAAGAAAAATGTATAACAATAAGGTGGTATGAATTCTTAGACTAACCATTTTGTTTTTAGAAAATATATTGAATTTAAAAAAAAAAAATTATTACCTTGGATCAATAATAAATCAGAAACATTTTAATGTAAACTCTTTATTTTGAGGTTACAAGAATGCTTACAAATCAAGAGAATTAACAACCCCCGTAAGAAAGTAAATATAAGTTTGCAAATATTGGCTGCAACCCAGAAAGTTGGACTGTGGGCAAATACAAGTTCAAGTTAAATGAATGTTATCTAGATATCTAGATAGAATGTAAGCTAGATATTGTTAACATTACCATAAGCTGGAAATTATTCAACAGTTTCATAACATGAGCGTTAAAAAGCCAAGTCCAAAAAATAAGTGCGTAGAATGTTACATTCAAGCCAAAGACATTGATTAAAATATATTAAATACAAACATTAACCTAGCCAGAAAAATAAATTCAAAGCGTTCAACACAGATGCTGAAGTGCTTACATTGCGCACCCTACAAACATTATTTGAATCTACCTTAAAATCTGCTCGTTTCCTGTCCAAGTGTACATACATTTTATAACCCATGAAAATTATACATTCAATCATTTACCAACAGTTCCAATTAAAAATAATGAATGGGAAGTAAGACAGCTTTTTTGCTTACTTTTCACTATGTATAATGTTTATAAATCTAAAAAACTGTTTTAGAAAAAAACCTTTGATTAAATACAAAATAATAATATATCCACATATCATGGATCAAGTACGATCAAATATTTCCTTTTGTAAAAAACATTATGAAAATGAGACCTCCCAATTGCTGTAACGGCCGATGGTGTTCTCACACTTAAAGGGATACTTCATCGATTTTCTGAAAGTGTAGTTTAGTTTTGCGGTGATTAAAAACAAATTCAGGAAGGACTCCCTTTGACGCAATAGAGAGTAATTTTCTCAACTCGTCTGACATTCTGCTAATTGACATTCTTAAAACACAACATTGGTATATGATAAAAAAAATCCAAAGATAAAAAATGGGTGAAGTATTGCTTTAACAGGCAAGGCAAAGAGTTGGACAAGAGGAGGGGCTGATAGCTTGCGCTCATTTTTCTTGTACGATGATGTCAGCCACGCCGTTGACGTGGGTGAGCTGCTTACAGTCGAGAATGGCCACCAGCTTCCTGGTTCCATGCTGACTGGGGATGAATTTGACTTTCTCTGTCACTGTGGAATGGCTCCTAACATTACTGTAAGGAAATCACAAAAGGTTTGTAGAGAAACTGAAAGACCAAAATTATTAATAACATAATTTCTAAATGTCCTTTTTTTTGGTGGGGGGGGGGGGGTTAGTGCAAATGTCTACTAATGTACATGTGTTTGTGTGTGCATGCATGCAGGCAGATCATCAGAGTTTCTTAGCGTCTTACCCTATAACCACTTTGGTGAACTTCTGCAGTCCCAGTCCAGACCCCACCAATGTAATCACCCCACCGGTCAGGGTACAGGGCAGGGGTTGGTGAAGGTGATCTCGACAAGCATCTCTCTACCCACCTTAGCGAACCCTACAGGCTGTTGGCAAAAACACAGACAGACAATTATTTACAGCTGTAAGCGGTAAGATCCTATAGATTTCCATTTTTCTTTATAGAGTTAATACCATACCATCAAAAAAAAAAAAACATGCCGCATCCTCCTACCAGTGCCCTGACCAGTTACTGCCAATTCAACTGGAGTCAGTCTGTGTGTCCTATGTGTGTGAGCAAGTCTGACGTAATATGTTGGGTGAGCAAGTCTGGTGCAAATTGGCTGCCGTGGTATCACTCAGACTGAGTGTTGTGTTTGATAGCTGTCGGTCCATGTAGTATTAATTGGCGACCAAATTGTGTAAAGCGCTTGAGTATCTAGAAAAGCGCTAAAAAAACAAAATAAAATGTATTATCATTATTATTATTATTATACCTTGATGCGGAGGTCTGGGCTGCGGAGCCGGAAGTTGTACTGGGTGCTCATAATCTGCTTGGTCTCTGAGACCCGTCCACAGAGCGTCAGCATCAGGGCTTCATGGTCCACCAGCTGGTCCTTGTAGTGCTGGTAAGGCAGCACCCAGTCAATAGTCTTCACTGGAGACAGAGAGGGGAAAGCAGGAACAGTCTTTACACATTGTAGAGAAAATATATTTTTACCTTGACTGTTGGGTACAGGTTTATTATTAACATCCTAAAAAAAAGGTTTTAACCAACTGCTGGATCTTGGGCTAAACAAATACATTTTGGCCGCACCCCAACAGTCCTCCCCTCAGTTACAACCAGCCAGCTAACCTTCATTAGGCTTCAACATCACGGCAAGCGTTTCCTCTTTGACCATGCCCTTCAGCACGCCAGTGTAGTACATCACCGTCACCTCGCTGTGGAGCGTGGTACTGCGGGTTTGTGAGCTTTTGTTCTTCACCATGATTTTCAGGTGGGCGTCTTCGCCAATTATGGAGCCCTCACCCTCCATCTTGACCTCCATGCTCACATCCTGCGCTGAGGGAGAGTGGCAGAGCTTAGGCTTGGTGCCGTGGCGAATGGCCGTCTCCATGGCAATGCGCTCCACCTCCGAACCTGGAAAAGAAAGAGATCTTAATAAGAGAGAAAGGTTTTATTTGGGTTTTCAGGTGTGTGTATGTGTGTGTTTTATTGTGTGTGAGAAGTCAACACATGATGTGTCACATCACAAGTGTAATGTGTGTCAAAGGTTACCACTGAAGCCTCGTAGCAGCATGCTCTAACTTCCTTTCCCTCTCTCTCTCTTTGCTCCACAGACGGTTGACTTTCACCTTTTTTAACTAGCCTCATTGATTAAATTGATCATCAGCTTAAAGTGCTCTCTCTCTCGGGTTCATAGACTACGAATGCACCTTCTGGGTGTTTGTAGAGGTGGGTGATGTCTTCCCGCTTGTCGGAGCCCACTGCCTTGGTGCTGATGTATTGTCCCACCGCCACCTTCTCAATGTTGGTTGGAATGAATTTACCATTCGGGTCCCTATGCCAGGTGACCTTGTCGCTGTTCACCTATTGGTAGGAATGGGCATTGTTATTAAGACTTTAAGGGTACTACCAATATCCACATGGTACTTTAACGGTACTCTTATCAGATTTTGTTGTAATCTTTTCTGAGAAAAAAACTCAACAAATTAAGAACAGAATTAACATTACTTTATTTTCTCATATATATTGTATATAATTGTACATTCTTGAGTAGCAAACAGTATTGTTTTGAACAATTCACTATTATAGACTATGTTATAATCTATATGTAAAATTAACAAAATAAACAGTTATTTGATTATGCTTGGGCCATTTCAGATTGTTTAACTGTTGTACATAAATTCAATCAGCTGTCTAAAGTTAACTGTTAGCTAGTAACCCATGTATAATTTAGTTAACTCTGTGTGTGGGCTATGCTTGCTAACATAGGGGAGACTGGGGGCAATTGTAACAAGGGGCAATTGTAACATCTCAAATTGCACCAATAAGAAAGGAGACAGAACCATGAAACTTTAGGGGCTTTCACACTAGGGACTCGGGCGCGTATCCGAGTACACTTGACCCCAAAGTCCAGTTCATTTGAACAGGGTGAACAATCTGTACCGTGCCCGCGTACGGATAAACGTATCGTGCCGGAGTCCACTTGAAAAGTGGTCTTGAGTACGGTTCGCATCAAGTGTGAACGCTAACAGTACCAAAACACGGAAGAGGACTTCATAACTATAGTTTAATCACGTTTAAATACGGCTGCAAAATTATCTTTGGTGAGCTGCAGAACTTCAATTCCCACTTGAAATTTGGCAGACAAAAATAGCCATACTCCGCCTATCTCTATCGAAATCTCCGTGTGCGTGCAGCACGCGCCGATCTCATCCTCTGAACTGCCCCACAGCAGGAAGGCAGGTGAGAGGATCGTTCATTACCTCAATGTTAACCAACATATTAATAATAGGTACAGTGCAAAAGCAGACTCCACTGTATGGGCTTGGGATCTTTGCACTTTTGTACACGAGCAACAGTATGACTGTTTTATGACAGATTAATGAATAATTTGAGTTTTAGAGGGATCTTTGCATTTTGCGAACTTTTATACACAAGTGACAATATAAATAAATGTTGCGTAGTTGATGATGCCAGTGCACTCTGGACAGGCACAACATTACTAGTGTGAACGCTGACCGGAGGGGGATCGATCGATCGAGAGAGCGAGTGAGAGAGAGAGAGAGAGAGCGAGAGAGATGCACATACATACAAACTCAATGCCACAGGGTGAGCTGTACTCAGTAACTATGACAGCCACATCTCAAACGCTCACCTTAGCGAAGACAAACCCTGCATCGTATTTGAGGTTGACCTGTCCCGAGCGGATGGCTGCGACCGAGGCAGGTCCACAACGGAAGATCTTCTGACTCCTCTCCTGGGGAGTGGCGTCCACCGCCTGCCAGCCCCCCAAGCCCGCTGGCAGGTCTGGCCTGGCCATCCAGCAGTCATTCCACACATGGAAGTTCCTGTGGAAATAAGATGGGGGTCCTTGTTTGAGTGAGGTGCTTGGAAACAATTGGTGTTGTACATGAAATGTTGAAGTAATGCTCTTTTCTCAAATTACTTACCACTCATATTAGTTTAAACTGAGGCTGTTATTCAGAATAGTTATGTGCTGTCTACATTCTGATTTCACATTTATATACAGGATGAAATAAATTAACAAGTAACAATAGTGTTCATAGGGGCCTCTTTGAGATTAAAGTAACACATATTTATAAATACAATAGTGTTCATAGGAGGTCTATTTGAGATTAAAGTAACAATAGTGTTCATAGGGGGCCTCTTTGAGATTAAAGTAACAATAGTGTTCATAGGGGGCCTCTTTGAGATTAAAGTAACAATAGTGTTCATAGGAGGTCTATTTGAGATTAAAGTAACAATAGTGTTCATAGGAGGTCTATTTGAGATTAAAGTAACAATAGTGTTCATAGGGGGCCTCTTTGAGATTAGCTGTGCTGTTTCTAGGCCAACGACATGTAAAAGGGGCCAGTAAAGGTGTTTTATCTTCTCCCCAAGAAAGAAAGCATAGTTTACTTTCACTTTTGCAAACCAGTGAACGAGAAAACGAACAGCGCACCAGATGGAGTCATTGCGTTGGTGCAGTGGTTTCATGCCCTCATAATAAAAGTCTGTGGTGAGGGAGCCGTCGGTGTCGTGGGCCGACTGAAAGTTGGTGACGCTGCGGGTGGGGATTCCCAAACACCTGAACACTGAGAGAGAGAGAGAGAGAGAGAGAGAGGGAGAGAGAGAGGGAGAGAGAGAGAGAGAGAGAGAGAGAGAGAGAGAGAGAGAGAGAGAGAGAGAGAGAGAGAGAGAGAGAGAGAGAGAGAGTCACCAGAGAAAGAGTCACCAGTCACTAATGAAATCTCAAGCAGACCATGAGGAACATAGACACTTGGAGCTCTCACTCACTGTGTGTGCTGTGCCCAAGCAGGGGGTTAGACAGCTACCATGTGTGGGTATAGTGTATGTGGACATGTATGTACAAGCCCACCTGTAACCAACACACACACACCTGTAGTGGCAACGGCAGAGAAGACCCAGCATTGTCCGTATTTCACGGGCGTGCCGTTGGATGCGTGGTACTTCTTCAGGATGTCCACACTGCCCCCCCAGAGTGTAGGGGATGTGCCGTCAGAGTAGTCCTCTGACCATCTCCCCACAAGAACGCCAGAGCCATCTTTGCTATTGATCTACAGGAACACCACAGGACCAGAACAGAGGGTTAGTATGATGCATGATATACACTACTGTAATTACATGGAGATGATGCCAGTGCAGTTATTTCATAAAGGAGATGTTAGAATCCAGGGTAAAACTACCAGGACATACCATATTGGATATAACTCTAGCCACGTCAACAGAGTTGCTTGTCTCAGAGGCAGGCATCTTGTGTTTCTCCAAGAGGAACAGGGAGGCCTCCAGAATGCCCTTTTGGAACTGAAGCGCAGGCAAAGGAGAGGCGGAGTAAAGAGAAGTGAGAATGTGGTTTTGCTCTCATCCAATGTATGCCTTTGAAGCTTACAAACTGTATATTGGATGTAGTTTGTTGTGTTTTTTTTTTTTCATGTGACATTTTTTGTCACATTTCAGCTGTGACTGGGGTCAGCACCTGTCCAAAGATCCAGGGGGAGGAGCCAATCTGATTCACAGTGCCGGTATAGATTCTCCCAGAGTCGTTCAGGACATACTCCTTCCTCTTCTCCTCATCATCCAGGAACACAGAGTCCCCTGGAGAGGAGCAGACTGTTACTCTCTCATACCTCAAAACAAACCTGTCCCTGTTCACGATCAGATGTGGACTGAGTCCTGACTTAAGTACAGTACATGGCCGCCGCCGTCAGTATTGCCAGTATTGCCATGGCAATACTACTTCTCAAACAAGTATTGCCTAGCAATACTACTTTTTCGCAGACCATACAGCGTTTATTTCATGTAGAAGACCTTAGCAACCTTCAACAAAAATAAAATTTTATGTAATGAATAATCTGATTGCATCTACTGCGATGTATGAACACATTCAAACTTTATCAATGGACACGATGCGGCTGTGGTGCGCGTGCACTTTGTTTTAATAGCATTGTTCCTCTAGTCTCCAGCCAGGCTACTACTACCAGAGACCGCGGGAAACAACTCGAGACGTGACGGTCGTAACCTAAACTCAAGCGAGACTTCACTAATAATTATTCTACACTGACTGTAAAACAAATCTCTAAATTTACAGTGAATTTTTTTTACAGTGTATTTTATAAGATGTTGCTTAGAAAACATAGCTGTAATACATTAAAGCTGAAGGTTGTTGAATGTAATACAAACTCGTGAATAATCACATCCATTTAATAGTAAAGCACTTAATTTTTCAACTCGATATTTTTTCAAGTATTTTTGTCTTTTCTCCCCATACAATTTGCGCTGTTACAAGCGAGCTCTAGCGGGCTCATTTAAGTTAGCGCGACTATACTATTGTCATCACATGAAACTACACAACCAGAGGAATACATTGGTATCAGGCTTGTTAGACTAGCTTGTTGGCAAGCGGGCTAAATATTGCTCTGAAGTTAGGTTACATTTTGGCTAGAGATAATGTAAGCTAAGGCTAACTCAGTTAGCTAGCCAACACTAGTGTTGACTTTCTTCACTGGGATAGCGGTTGCAAGACAGGAGACAAAAGGAGAAGGAGAGTGAAAGGACGAATAGAGACAGCAGGTATTTGTGACAGTGTTTCCTCTTTGGCAGTACCTGCTCTTTAAAATATATTATAATTCTTGCTCAAATATAATAATAAATGCATTTCAAATGTAGGCCTATGTAAATTTAGGATTTGCTGCCTATACAGGGTGGATAAACTATAGGAAACACCAGTTTTCCATAAACATTAATCATGCTATTTATTAATGACTGAAAATTCTGCTATTGTGTCAGATTATTATAAATTATACAATCTCCATATATGTAACTGAAAAGGTTTTTTTTTTATTTAATTTAAAATTTAAAAAGAAGAGAGGAGAGTGAGAGAGCAGGTTCTTCCAAGAAGAGAGAGACAAGAGGAGAAGATAGCAAGAGAAAGGGAAAAAAATAATCTAGTGAAGGAATAGACTATAGTAATGAGTTTTTGAACACTTGTCAAGCCAGCCCTGAAAGATATAGCCAAACCTGAAAGATGCTCTGCTCAATTTGTTAAACGGTGAAAGGGATTTCAATGCAATGAGAAACTGAACAGAAGAGTAATTTCAATATTGGCCATATTTGTGACTTATCTTGTGTTAAATGAAAATTAGACTAGTAGAATTAATGCGTCAGCACTGACAAAGTCTGACATGATTTCCTTAGTGATTTGTGTTACTCAAATGCGTTCAAATGCATAGATTTAAAGTATAGTCATACTGAAATTCTCGAACAAGGATTCATGACCAGATGACCTCAGTATTTCCAAAATCCTGGCTATGGCCTTGAACATGCATATTGATGAATTTCAACATTATAATTAATACATTTATACATAAATGAATTTTGTATGTGTTTAGACAAGTACATGACTGTAGCTGTCAGCTGTTGAGGAGACTTAATTCATGATGTATACAGATAGATAGTATAGTTGTCTTAAAGGTGCAGTATGTAGTTCTAGATAATTGGGGGAAAAATGGCAAGAATTTGAATCACAACGCTCAAAAAGGCCAACCTCCTGAGTCTTTGGTCCCTACTATCCCTCTCAATGGCCCACCCCACACATACCCGTGCGCGCTCTGACTTGACTTCATGAGCCTGAGCAAGGCAGTGTTTCATGAATCATGTGTATGTTGTGCATATTTTTGGTTAACACATAAAGCCATGTCTGATTCCGGACACAAATGGCCGTTTCCATTGTAACGACATACAGTTAGCTAACATTAGTAAAAACTATTTCATAATTTGATCCCCCTATTAGTATGAGCTAGTGCATGACAATCGTTTTTCTTTAGCTGCAATTGGCACCATAGCTACTAGACGTTGACAAGTATATCTAATATGTAAACGAATAATGCATGTAAACGAATAATGCATTTTTGACATAAATCTGGCGCGATACTTCCTAACGTTCTAAAACTGCACTTGGCGATTTGACAAGCCAAGTCTTTTGCGACGACATGCAAGACTTCAGCCGTCTTGCAACTACAGAACTATTTCACACCGCTGCTACTTTTGTCTGCGACGCGAATTGTAACAAGCTTGTTTGTAGGGTGACGCTGTAAGCAGGAATTTTACCTAGGAGTGTGCACGCTAGGTGATTGACAGGCAGGTAGCCCATACTCCTTGCAAAAGCTCTCCTGATTGGTTGGGGATAGGTGAGCGTCCCTAGATTTTTTAAAAGCTGAATACAAGTCCCAGGGCACTCATATACCTGTATAGCTCAACTTCTCTCTGAGCATTTGGTTTAATGATATCCTCCAGGAGGTATGTAATAAACATAAATAAAACATAAAAAATGTAATCTATTGCTAGAAATTCAAACTTACATACTGCACCTTTAATGGGGGTTCATGCTTCTTGGCCACCGCCCAGTGATATTATTCATAATTACCTTAATTCATTGTTAGTTATTCACAAATGTTTCACATTTAAACATACAATAACAGCACAGTACAAAATAGGTATATTTGAGTTCTTTATCTAACGCATACACCATATTATGGTGATTGGCGAGAAAGTTTGGCAATACTACTTTTACACTGGTGATGGCACCTCTGGTACAGTAATATTTATTATTTACATCCTGACCTATATCACTCGGACTCTTGCTAATCTGAAAATGTGTCTATTGCACCGTCCCCTTGGCTTAACTTTGTCTTTCATGGCCTCTCTTTTGTCCATCATCATTCTCTATTCCCTGCCTCCCTCCATCCTTGTGTCATTGATCCATCCATTCACCCCCCTCTTCACTTTACCTTTACACCAAGGGTTAAACAGCATGACGATGGTCTTGTTGGGGTTGAAGGATGTCGCTGCCGCCTCACTTTTTGATGAGCCTGCCGAAACAACGAGCCTGTACTGACCAATCATGGCGTGGGGAGGCGAGTTCACGGACAGCTTGACCTTGTTGCCCTTCTGTTCCACGACCTTGGCCTCCCAGCAGTCATTCACCAGCTCCCTGACCAAATTGATGACGACGTCTGTGTCCTTTGACACCTTAGGGGCGAGTTCTAGAGGAAGGAAAATACAGTATGTTTCAAGTAGCTTTATATCATGCAGTACAGTGGTATGATATTAAATATACTATTTTCATTTTCACTGCATTATTAAGGCTGTGAAATGAAACATATTTGGTATATAACAACAAACTTAGAGTAGTAATACCATGCTGAAATTGTTTACAGTCAAACAATAAGTAAAATAAGTATGGTATAAATATGAATATATATATAAATATGAAATGGGTGTAACTTCCCTTATCATGAGTAATTGATTCCCTAACACAGACTGTTGCCAGTAATATCACTGCTTAATGAATTGTAGAGGTATGAAGTATTTAATGAGGGCAGGGCGTATTGCCATCATCACCATTACATCTGCTCTCCTCAGACTGTAAGGTAATAGCCACCTAGTGAGTAAAGCCAGTGTGTGTGTGTGTGTGTGTGTGTGTGTGTGTGTGTGTGTGTGTGTGTGTGTGTGTGTGTGTGTGTGTGTGTGTGTGTGTGTGTGTGTCTCTTCGTACTCTACCTCATGTTTAAATGTACAGGTATGCATATTTAAATATAACTGCACACACACACACACACACACACACACACACACACACACACACAGCAGGTACCGGTCTTGAGGCTCATGTACAAGATGTCGCGTCCCTGGTTGAATGGTCTGGACAGCTCCAGCTCCATCTGGAAGGTCTGTCCACGGCGGAGGATGAGCTCGTCGCCATAGAACCGGTCGGTGTGGTGCTCGCGGCGGTTCTGACCCGTCTTAGAACTCAGCAGGTCCACGGAATGCACGGACAGCGTTGAATAGACTGATGACACTGAGAGGAGGAGGGGGACGTTACACACAGAGGGTCCATGTAACACGCGGTGAGGAGAGGTTGCCATGACAAAGAAAGTGGAACATAGAGACTTCATGACGTTTCATGAAATTCTGAAGCAGCGCGGCAACTATTTTAAAACCAAGAAATTAAAGCATTATCAAACAACCTATTCACAAGAGCTGAATGGTCCGCAGTGTCAAAGACTTTAGACAAATTAATAAAAATACATGCACTTCCTGACCCTTTGTCCAATACCATAAAAAAATGTATCATTTAAAACATTTGTAGCTGCAGTAGTATAACCATGACTGGAGCAAAAGCCTGATTGCAGATCATCAACAATATTTTTGCTCTCCAGAAAATATACATAGGCAATGAGGGAAACGCTACCTTTAAAAATACATGATCAATATTGTCAGATCCAGCGGACTTTACCAACTATTTAGACTAGAATATAATTTCATTTGTTAATTTGATTAAAATATGTAGTCTAATTCTATTTAAGCCTTGGTTTTATTTGATTGTACTTTTGATTAATTTATCAATCGTTATCCTAATCATATTTATTATGTTGTTTATTATGTTACTCTTTTATCTTTTCTTTTTGCACAAGCAGAGAACTTTACACTTTGGTTCTGAAAATATCTAGGTGAATACATATGTATTATAATAATAATAATAATAATAATATAATTAAGTAAACACACCTACAGTATATGTACATATACTAATGTAGAGTCAATCTTGCTATATATATATATATATATATATATATATATATATATATATATATATATATATATATATATATATATACAGTACTGTGAAAACGTTTTAGGCAGGTGTGATGTCTTTAAAGTTAGAAAAAAATATATACATAAAAGGATAAATGTACTTTTTTTTATATTTTTTTTATCAATTCATAAAATACAAAGTGAGGGAAAAGCAAATCTGTATCAAATCAACATTTGGTGTGACCACCCTTTGCCTTCAAAACAGCATCCCCTGCCTAAAACTTATGCACAGTACTGTGTATATATATATATATATATATATATATATATATATATATATATGAGAAACCATCTAAGTCACCTACAGTATATTCATAGCTGCAATTACAACATTTCACAAGCATATTCTCCATTGACATTGAACTGAACATATCAACTGAAGATGAATAAGATTACTTACTTTTTGTGAATTAGTATTTTTCTCAATTTTATTCTAAAAGTTCTCTCAACGTATGTTTCAGGCAAGCAGACTGAGTAGTTGAATTCTCCTTTTCTACACAAACATGCTTTTTGGTTCAGAATATATACACCTGTGGACACTTAATTAAAACATCTTCTCTCACTTAAATCCCGCCCTTTTTCTCTCCTCTACCCTCATCATTATAATGAATACCTCCCTAGGAGTCATAAGGTAGCCAGAAGTACAGGAAAATGACTCAGAAAAAATGATGCAAACCTTAAGACTCAGGTGTTGACTTAAGCAAACAAGGCTGTGGAAAAAAAGAACATGAATATTTCTAGCTTGTACAATACATGTGCAGGTCATAGGAGAACTTTCTGGTGCTTATAACTTGTTTATTGACTGAAAATATGTTATTCAGGTCTCAATTATATCTACGACGGGCTTTTAACTCTACTCTCAGGCAGTGGTGTAGAAAAACCTGTCCTGTACATTGCTCATGCAGGCGAACTTTAAGCGGCACGTAGGCTACTATATATCTGTATTGGTGAATCTTTCTAGCAGTCATTTTAATCAAACCCAGCGTATGGGGCATAACTGAATTGCTACCAATATATTAATAAAGAACACTTTCATCCATGCAATAAAGAGTTACAGGATCAATTCTCTAGAAACCTTATTACTCAAACTGGGTGTGGAACAATGAGTAGTCTTGGGCGTAACCCGCCGGAGGAGAGTAACCTGCAAACCATGGGAAAAAGACACATCACACCAAGGACGGACCAACAGTCTTTCCAAGAAGACAGGTGAAAAATGGTAATAGCCACCTGGTGAGTGACAAAATGTTAGTTTAGCTTCCATATGGTCTTCTTCTATTCTTTTTATTCTCTTCAATAAAGAAGGTTTCATTTTTCAAAATAACAATTAGAATTTAGAATCCAGCCCTGTGATAGACTGGCGACCTGTCCAGGGTGTACCCCGCCTCTCGCCCTGTGTCCGCTGGGATAGGCTCCAGCCCCCCCGTGGCCCTGTACAGGATAAGCGGTAAAGTTAATGCATGGATGGATTTAGAATCCACAATATTTAACATGTTTCCACATCTTACCATTTAGGCTACTATGCTTCACATAATTCAATACAAGACATGACTATATTCTTAAATCTTCTTTTCCAAATCATGTGTAATCTTATTATTAAAGTTTACAGGTGTTTATCTAATACAAGAGTAAAAAAAAACCTTCAATTTCTATGATATATTCTGCTAGGAGCTTAGCTGGTGCCCTCAGGGTTCGAGTTATAATCTGAGCTTTGTGGGGGTCTCTAACGTTAGTGGCGGAGAAAAATAAATAATAACTTAACCGGTGCACTGTATTGGCGACCCCCACAGATTGCTTTCATGGGAGCTCAGCTTCCACTGGCTCCCACATAACTCGAACCCTGGGTACTGTAGGCCTACAATACTTGTGAGTGTATCCTGAGACAAGTTATAGTTAGTACAAAAACAACAATGACCTAATTTACAAAATAATATAATTATTGACTCCCAGTAATTGCATGTTGCTTATCCTCTAGGTTGTTCTGAGTAACAGGGCTGTTCATTAGTCTTTCAAAGTATATATCCATCCATCCATCTATCCATCCATCCATCCATTTTCCGCCGCTTATCCGGGGCCGGGTCGCGGTGGCAGCAGGCTCAGCAGGGATTTCCAGCCGTCCCTATCCCCAGCAACGTTTTCCTGATCCTCCTGGAGGATCCCGAGGCGTTCCAAGGCCAGACGAGATATATAATCTCGCCAGCGTGTTCTGGGTCTACCCCGTGGTCTCCTACCAGTAGGGCGTGCCCGGAAAACCTCCAACGGGAGGCGCCCAGGAGGCATCCTGATCAGATGCCCGTACCACCTCATCTGGCTCCTTTCGACGTGAAGGAGCAGCGGCTCTACTCCGAGCTCCCTCCGGATGACCAAACTCTTTACCCTATCCCTAATGCTGAGCCCAGCCACCCTACGGAGGAAACACATTTCAGCCGCTTGTACTCGTGATCTTATTCTTTCGGTCACTACCCAAAGCTCATGACCATAGGTGAGGGTTGGAACGTAGACCGACTGGTAAATTGCGAGTTTCGCCTTTCGGCTCGGCTCCTTCTTCACCACGACGGTCCGGTACAACGCCCGCATTACTGCTGATGCTGCACCAATCCGCCTGTCAATCTCACGCTCCATTTTTCCCTCACTCGTGAACAAGAACTCGAGATACTTGAACTCCCTCGCTTGGGGCAGCAACTCAATCCCAACCCGGAGAGAGCACTCCACCTTTTTCCGGCAGAGAACCATGGCCTCAGACTTGGAGGTGCTGACTCTCATCCCGACCGCTTCACACTCAGCTGCAAACCTTCCCAGTGCATGCTGAAGGTCACAGTCTGAAGAAGCCAACAGAACCACATCATCTGCAAAAAGCAGAGAAGCAATTCTGAGGTCCCCAAACTGGACACACTCCTCCCCCCGGCTACGCCTTGAGAGTCTATCCATGAAAATCACAAACAGAACAGGTGACAAGGGGCAGCCCTGGCGGAGTCCAACACCCACTGAAAACGCATTTGACTTTGTGCCGAGTATACGGACACAGCTCTCACTCCGGTTATATAGGGACCGAATGGCTCGTAGCAACGACCCCGGCACCCCATACTCCTGCAGTACCCCCCACAGGACCCCCCGAGGGACACGGTCATAGGCCTTCTCCAAGTCCACAAAACACATGTAGACTGGACCTGGCATAAGCTTTCCCAGGTAGGCTGAGAAGTGTGACACCCCGATAATTGGAGCACACCCTCCGGTCCCCTTTTTTAAAAATGGGAACCACCACCCCGGTCTGCCATTCCAATGGTACCGTCCCCGACCTCCACGCGACACCGAAGAGTGGAGCTTCCCAACTACCTCAGTGACCTCTGCCAGGGATATTGCTGAGACTTCCCCCGAGTCTTCGAACTCTGCCTCCTCCACAGAGGACGTGTTGGCGGGGTTAAGAAGTTCCTCAAAGTGCTCCTTCCACCGCCCGACGATATCCCCAGTCCGGGTCAGCAGTTCTCCTCCCCTGCTCAACAGAGCCTGGGCCAATCCCTGCTTTCCCTTTCTGAGCCGTCTAACGGTTTGCCAGAACTTCCTTGAGGCCAACCGAAAGTCCTTCTCCATAGCCTCCCCGAACTCCTCCCACACCCGGGTTTTTGCTTCTTTGACTACCGAAGCTGCAGCCCTTCGGGCCGCCCGGTACCCGTCTGCTGCTTCAGGAGACCCCTGGGCCAACCAAGCCCGAAAGGCCCCCTTCTTCAGTCTGACGGCTTCCTTCACCGCTGGAGTCCACCAGCGGGTTCTTTGGTTGCCGCCACGACAGGCACCGACGACCTTCTGACCACAACTCCTAGCAGCCGCTTCCACAATGGAGGTTTTGAACATGGTCCACTCGGAATCAATATTCCCAACCTCCCCCGGGATGCACGAGAAGTTCTTCCGGAGGTGGGAGTTGAAGACCTCCTGGACAGGGTCCTCAGCCAGACGTTCCCAATTCACCCTCACTACACGTTTGGGTTTACCGGGTCTGTCCGGTAGCCTCCCCCGCCATCTGATCCAACTCACCACCAGGTGGTGATTAGTTGACAGCTCAGCTCCTCTCTTTACCCGAGTGTCCAAGACATACGGCCGCAGGTCTGACGATACGACCACAAAGTCGATCATCGATCTGCGGCCTAGGGTGTTCTGGTACCAGGTACACTTATGAACCTCCCTATGCTCGAACATGGTGTTCGTTATGGACAATCCATGCCTAGCACAGAAGTCCAACAACAAAGCACCACTCTGGTTCAGATCGGGCAGGCCATTCCTCCCAATCACCCCTCTCCAGGTTTCTCCATCGTCACCCAAATGGGCGTTGAAGTCCCCCAGCAGAACTATAGAATCACAAGATGGCACCCTTTCCAGGACCCCACCCAGCGACTCCAAGAAGGCCGGATTCTCCGAACTGCCATTTGGTGCATAAGCACAAACAACAGTCAGAGCCTTCCCCCCAGCGACTCGCAGCCGCAAAGAGGCGACCCTCTCGTTCACCGGGGAAAACTCCAATACAGCGGCACCCAGCCGGGGACTCGTAAGAATCCCCACACCTGCCCGGATCCTCTCACCCTGGGCGACTCCGGAAAAGAGAAGAGTCCAGCACCTCTCCAGGACTTGGGTTCCAGAACCAGAGCTATGCGTCGAGGCGAGCCCAACTATGTCTAGTTGGTACTGCTCCACCTCCCGCACTAGCTCCGGTTCCTTTCCCACCAGAGAGGTTACATTCCACGTCCCTAGGACCAGTCTACGATGCCAGGGGTCAGCACGCCTAGGTCCCCGCCTATGCCTGCCACCCGATTGGCATTGCACCCGACCCCAATGTCTATCCCTGCAGGTGGTGGGCCCACAGGGCGGCGGCTCCATGTTGCTTCTTCGGGCTGTGCCCGACCGGGCCCCACGGGTCAAGGCCCGGCCACCAGACGCTCGCCGACGAGCATCCCCCCCGGGTCTGGCTCCAGGGGGTAGCCCCGGTTTCCCTCTTCCGGGCGAGGTGCCACAGTGCCGTTGGTTCCGCTTCATTGGGTGTTTTCGAATCGCGCTTAGTCTGGACCCTCCCCTGGGACCAATTTGCCATGGGAGACCCTACCAGGGGCTACTGCCCCCGACAACACAGCTCCCAGGGTCACAGGGACACTGAAACCCCTCCACCACGTCAAGGTGGCGATTCTCGGAGGGGCCAAAGTTTAAAGTTAAACAAATCTAAATTCTTAATAATGTTATAAACAGTAGCCAGTAGTCAATCCATGCTAATCAATTATTTCAAATGGACATCAAATATTTAGTCATTTGATGTTTTTGTGTACAATAGTTGTAAAACATAATATTAGAAAAGAGACATGGGAGACACGATGGCTGTGTTCAAAATCGCCTACTATGCATACCTAACGTACTACATTTGACCAAAAATTTGTATGCAGTATGTCAACGGTACATAGTAGCCTATGTGAAATTTGATTATGGAAAAATTTCCCCGATGACATACTTTATTTGGGGAAATGTTGAGCAGCCGAGAGAGGTTACTAGACGATGCTTCACGCCCCAAAATGCAATTCGGCAGTTTCCTTTTGACTGGGGTTTTGGTCACATGTTACAGTTGAGTATACTAACAATATAAGCTAATCTTTGTAAAAAAGTAAAATACTAGATTTTGGTTTAAGTAGTCGGTGTACACGGGCAGCACAGTGGCTCAGTGGTTGGCACTGTTGCCTCACAGCAAGAAGGTCCTGGGTTCAATCCCCACCTGACCCAAGGATCTTTCTCTGTGGAGTTTGTGTGTTCTCCCCATGTTTGCGTGGGTTTCCTCCTTAGGGTACTCTGGTTTCCTCCCGGTCCAAAAATTTGTACGTTAATTGGTGACTCTGTTGGCCTTGTGATAGACTGGCGACCTGTCCAAGGTGACCCCGCCTGTCGGCTCCAGCCCCCCGCGACCCTGCAAAGACAGTGTTTAAGTAGGTGATTCCGAACACAGCCAATGTTAGTTGGCTTCCAAAGGGTCTTCTTCTATGCTTCGATAAAAACCGCGAGTACCTAGAAAATTCTCCGTCTAGTGGTGCCTATCTTAGTAAACACAGGAGCTTCATAAAATAAACAATTAATTCAATTGTGATAATCCATTTTAGTCTGGGTCACTTATTCTACTGCTAATAATACTTCTAGCCTACTAATGGACAACACTCTTAAAGCTTAAAGGAACCCATTCCCAAGTCTGTTATATTGAAGGTCCTAGGCTGTGTTTGATTGTATCAAAGCACCTTCTTCACTAGCCTATTTTTATCTTTGAAAAGTATTGTTAGCTGACAGAAATGTATTAATACACACTACACAGCCATTAAGTTATTTTGTATGTTTTCCTATTGCCTCACTGTCCGCAGTCCTTTTCCTATTCACGCGAGTTTATAGGAAACTTGGGGTCGGGTTGGGGTCGAAAATTTAGACAACTTCTGGCCGTGCTATAGATTTGGCCCACAAGTTGGCCAGGCCGGTCGGGTTGGGCTTGAAGGTTTTTGGCCCGTTGATAACTCGCTGCACCAGCGATGATGTAAATGATAAAAACATACTGTAGTATAAATCCAATAATATTTTACAACTGTAGAATTTAAAGAAATGTAAGAACAAATAATTTTTTTAACAAACATTCCACCCTCAAATGTGCAAAAGTATGCTCTTGAGTAGGCCTGTTTGTTGATTTTGTTTTTAGACAAGAACAAATCCCAAATAAGAACAAATCCCAAATATAAATAGGCTACATATTGGTGAATGTCAGGATCTTCATGAAAACCTACATAAGTGTGTTTTAAGAAGAAAATTCTTAACTGACAGGGACCCTGCTTGGGTGATCTAGATACAGTAGTTGACAGTGAAGGAATACACAATCAAAAATAATCAAAATTGGAGATTTTCAATTAAGGACACAAATTGGAGATTTTGAGAGGAATGGTAAAGTTCTGTGAGTTTTGTGTAACTGTCTGTTACTGTTGTGGGGGCTGTTTGAGGTCGGGGATTGAAAGTCTGAGAGATTAACCCTTCATTTTGGTTAAAGGCTTTTCTGTTGAAATAAAGACAAATACTAACCATTCATTTAATGGTTATATATAAAGTGCTGTGCAAAAGTATTTGCCCCCTTACAGATTTCTTCTGTTTTTGCTTCTTTGTCACACTTACATTTTTAATTTTGGTAGGCCGGCCACTCCTGGGAAGGTTCACCACTGTTCCATGTATTCTCCATTTGTGGATAATGGCTCTCACTGTGGTTCGCTGGAGTCCCAAAGCCTTAGAAATGGCTTTGTAACCCTTTCCAGACTGATAGTTGTCAATGACTTTGTTTCTCATCTGTTCTTGAATTTCTTCAGATCGGGGCTTGATGTGTTGCTTTCTGAGATCTTTTAGCCTACTTCATGTTGTCAGACAGGTTCTATTTAAGTTATTTCTTGATTCCACAGTTCTGACAGTAATCAGGCCTGGGTGTGGGTAGTGAAACTGAACTCAGCGTTCCAAAAAATATGGTTAATCACAGTTGATTCATGATTTAACAAGGTGGGGCAATTACTTTTTCACGTAGGGCCAGGTTGGTTTGGATAGCTTTTTTCCCTTAATAAATGAAATCATCATTTAAAAACAGCTTTTTGTATTGACTCAGGTTATCTTTGTCTGATATTAAAATTTGTTTGACGATCTGAAACATTTAAGTGTGACAAAAAAGCAAAAACAGAATAAATCTGTAAGGGGGCAAATACTTTTCCACAGCGCTGTATAATTATTTATTGTTTTTATTTTTTATTTATTTATACAGGGTTAACCAACTGAGACCAGGCCTCTTTTCCAGCAGTGCCTTGTTTAACAGCAGAATATATAAATTACAACAAAAACAAGAACACTCTTCAACTCCCAAATCCTCCAAAGAAAGTATAAGTTGTTCAACAGAAACGAACTGCTCTAATTTTAATTCCTAAATATTGTGTAAATGTGAGTAATCTAGAAGAAGTAGGTCAGACATCAGAAGAAACAGTGTGCCTTGTCAGAGTATTTTTTTAACACTGACGAAGACTGTGGTAGAAGTGTTGCACTGTATAATTATTTATTTATTTTTATTTATTTTTATTTATACAGGGTTAACCAACTGAGACCAGGCCTCTTTTCCAGCAGTGCCTTGTTTAAAGGCAGAATATATAAATTACAACAAAAACAAGAACACTCTTCAACTCCCAAATCCTCCAATGAAAGTATAAGTTGTTCAACAGAAACGAATTGCTCTAATTTTAATTCCTAAATATTGTGTAAATGTGAGTAATCTAGAAGAAGTAGGTCAGACATCAGAAGAAACAGTGTGCCTTGTCAGAGTATTTTTTTAACACTGACGAAGACTGTGGTAGAAGTGTTGACTAAGGCTGTGAAAAAAAAAGAACATGAATATTTCTAGCTTGTACAATACATGTGCAGGTCATAGGAGAACTTTCTGGTGCTTATAACTTGTTTATTGACTGAAAATAAGTTATTCAGGTCTCAATTATATCTACGACGGGCTTTTAACTCTAAACTCAGGCAGTGGTGTAGAAAAACCTGTCCTGTACATAGCTCATGCAGGCGAACTTTAAGCGGCACGTACTGTATATCTGTATTGGTGAATCTTTCTAGCAGTCAGTTTAATCAAACCCAGCGTATGGGGCATAATCGAATTCTTCTTATGAATGGTTGGTGGATGATGCCCATTGTTCTGATGTTAAAGTAAGCTCACGTCTTGTGTAAGTTCCTGGGAAACTTCTCACCTCACACTGGACTGTGAGGTGATCTATGTGGGCACCCTGTGGGGACCATGTGGCTATATTGTTATAGAGGAAAGCCCTGGGGACCAGGGAAGGGACAATAAAGCTTAAAGGAATCCATTCCCACAATGTTATTTTACTGGCCAAGGAGAACCTCAGCGTAATTTCCAACATAATAATAATGACAATAATAAAAATAATAATAATAATAATAATTTATTGTATTTTGTTTTTGCACTTTTCTCAGGACTCAAAGAGCCTTACAAATTGGAAGCCAATTAGGTGCACACAATGAACAGACAGACCGCTATCACACACAACAATCAGTCTGGGTGATACCATGGCAGCCAATGGGCGCCACAATATGGCGACGAGGATGGAGTTGTTGACTGGATCGGACCACCACTGTAGAAAAGGTACACTGGTGACAGCCACTGCTGGATTGGGGGAGCCCCCTCAGACTTAACTGACAGGGACCCCGCTTGGGTGATCTAGATACAGTAGTTGACAGTGAAGGAATACACAATCAAAAATAATCAACATTGGAGATTTTCAATTAATGACACAAATTGGAGATTTTGAGAGGAATGGTAAAGTTCTGTGAGTTTTGTGTAACTGTCTGTTACTGTTGTGGGGGCTGTTTGAGGTCGGGGATTGAAAGTCTGAGAGATGAACCCTTCATTTTGGTTAAAGGCTTTTCTGTTGAAATAAAGACAAATACTAACCATTCATTTAATGGTTATATATACAGTGCTGTGCAAAAGTATTTGCCCCCTTACAGATTTCTTCTGTTTTTGCTTCTTTGTCACATTTTTCAGATCATCAAACAAATATTTATATCAGACAAAGACAACCTGAGGGAATACAAAATGCAGTTTTTAAATGATGATTTCATTTATTATGGGAAAAAAAGCTATCCAAACCAACCTGGCCCTATGTGAAAAAGTAATTGCCCCCTAAACCTAATAACTGGTTGTGCCACCCTTGGCGGCAACAACTGCAATCAAGCGTTTGCGATAACTGGCAATGAGTCTTTCCAATCGCTGTGGAGGAATTTTGGCCCACTCTTCTTTGCAGAATTGTTTTAATTCAGCCACATTGGAGGGTTTTCGAGCATGAACGGCCTGTTTAAGGTCATGCCACAGCATCTCAATCGGATTTAAGTCCGGACTTTGACTAGGCCACTCCAAAACCTTCATTTTGGTTTTTTTGAGCCATTCAGAGGTGGACTTGCTGGTGTGCTTCGGATCATTGTCCTCCTGCATAACCCGAGTGCGCTTGAGCTTAAGGTCACGAACCGATGGCCAGACATTCTCCTTCAGGATTTTCTGGTAGAGAGCAGAATTCATGGTTCCATCAATTACGGCAAGTCGCCCAGGTTCTGAAGCAGCAAAGCAGCCCCAGACCATCACACTACCACCACCATGTTTGACTGTCGGTATGATGTTCTTTTCCTGAAATGCTGTGTTAGTTTTACACCAGATGTAATGGGACGTACACCTTCCGAAAAGTTCCACTTTTGTCTCGTCAGTCCACAGAGTATTTTCCCAAGTCTTGGGGATCATCAAGATGTTTTTTGGCAAATGTGAGACACGCCTTTGAGTTCTTTTTGGTCAGCAGTGGTTTTCGCCTTGAAACGCTCCCATGGATACCATGTTTGCCCAGTCTCTTTCTTATTGTTGAATCATGAACACTGACCTTAACTGAGGCAAGTGAGGCCTGCGGTGCTTTAGATGTTATACTGGGTTCTTTTGTGACCTCCTGGATGAGTCGATGTGCTCTTGGAGTAATTTTGGTAGGCCGGCCACTCCTGGGAAGGTTCACCACTGTTCCATGTATTCTCCATTTGTGGATAATGGCTCTCACTGTGGTTCGCTGGAGTCCCAAAGCCTTAGAAATGGCTTTGTAACCCTTTCCAGGCTGATAGATGTCAATGACTTTGTTTCTCATCTGTTCTTGAATTTCTTCAGATCGGGGCTTGATGTGTTGCTTTCTGAGATCTTTTAGCCTACTTCATGTTGTCAGACAGGTTCTATTTAAGTGATTTCTTGATTCTACAGTTCTGACAGTAATCAGGCCTGGGTGTGGCTAGTGAAACTGAACTCAGCTGTCCAAAAAATATGGTTATTCACAGTTGATTCATGATTTAACAAGGTGGGGCAATCACCTGTTCACATAGGGCCAGGTTGGTTTGGATAGCTTTTTTCCCTTAATAAATGAAATCATCATTTAAAAACAGCTTTTTGTATTGACTCAGGTTATCTTTGTCTGATATTAAAATTTGTTTGACGATCTGAAACATTTATGTGTGACAAAAAAGCAAAAACAGAAGAAATCTGTAAGGGGGCAAATACTTTTGCACGGCACTGTAGGTGTAAACATACACAACAACAACAACAACAACAACAACAAAGTCAGGATTCTGAGAAGTCCCCCTGCCTCCTGGGGAATCCAGTCAGTTTACAACCCCCCACCGCGGTTACCGTGACGACTGGCTGAGTAGCTAGCTGAAGTGTTGCCAGGCTCCGCGGGTCATCGGAGCCAGCACGGGGAAGGTCACCCTCTGGGGTGCGACCCCGATGACCTCGTACATCTCCTCCATCATACGGCGAGTGTAGGTGACATCAGGGAACTGGGGAACGAAGAGGACCTTCCATCCTGGAGACAGGGTCACGTCTGGGAACCTCTGCTGCACCAGCCACAGGAACCTGTGGGGTCAGGGGTTATGGGCCAGAGGTCAGAGGTCAGGGGTTAGGTGTGAGGGGTTACAGTGCATCCTGCAGTTTAAAGAACCACTCAGCAACTTTCACATTCGGTCCAAAGGATTATAAAGATTCGGTTCTTTATTAACTCTCTATTTGTAACACATTTTGTACATACATTGTACTGCTAATAGGCTGCTTGATGACAACATCTAGCTGCTGATGGCTGCTTACTCCGGTCTGATGACAACATCTAGCTGCTGATAGGCTGCTTACTCCGGTCTGATGACAACATGTAGCTGCTGATAGGCTGCTTACTCCAGTCTGATGACAACATGTAGCTGCTGATAGGCTGCTTACTCCGGTCTAATGACAACATCTAGCTGCTGATAGGCTGCTTACTCCGGTCTGATGACAATATCTAGCTGCTGATAGGCTGCTTACTCATGTCTGATGACAACATGTAGCTGCTGATAGGCTGCTTACTCCGGTCTGATGACAACATCTAGCTGCTGATAGGCTGCTTAATCCGGTCTGATGACAACATCTAGCTGCTGATAGGCTGCTTACTCGGTTCCGTTGACTACGGGCCAGAAGCCCGGTACGTTGGGCCCAGGCAGGATGTCAGCGTTGATCCACACTGGTCGGTTGATCCCTCTGGTCCGGTTTTTCTGGAGCAGCAGGTCCAGCGATGGGCCGACCGCCTCCAGACTTTTAAAAGTCCAGCTTCACAGCTTCACACACAGGGGCAGACAGGGTGATATCCAGACCAGTGTGTGTTTGTACAGAGAAGTAGAAACAGACAGACAGACAGAACGACAGACAGACAGACAGACTGATCGAGACCAGTGTGTGTGCAGAGTAATAAGCCAAAGAGACAGAGACAGATATCGAGAGATGACAAGTTGAGAGAGGCAGAGACAGAGAAAAGTAGAGAGTCAGAGAGACACAGAGAACAGTAGAGAGAGTCAGAGACAGATAAAGGTAGAGAGAGGCAGAGACAGACAGAGAAAAGTAGAGAGAGGCAGAGACAGAGAAAAGTAGAGGGAGGCAGACAGACACAAGCACTCAGTAATCCTCCTAGGCATGCTGACGTCGCCATGGAGACCAGAGGGGCTGTCAGCAGTAGCATTGCCATGGGGACCAGAGAGGCTGCCCTTTGCAGAATGGTCTAGCTGCAGTGGCATCGCCCCCCTCTGGTTCCTGATTGACAGTATGTGTATTCTGATGTACGTGTGTGTTAGCGCCCTCTAGGGACAAGAGTAGAGACATGCTGGCCGAGTACCTTTCCTGGAGTCCAGCACCCCCTCAAGCCATTGGTCCAGACTGTTGTCACTGTACACGTCAGGGGGATGGGCCATGATGGGGACTGTCGTTTCATTGGCTGTGCCGAACCCCTCCACTGTGACATCAGCCTCCAGGATCATGACATCACCTGAACATTCCATTGTGTAGCAACGTTATTCTAACTAAGAAGAACAATACATTACCAACATACATTTAACAACGTGATGGCTTTAGTTTAGAGTGTGTTTGTTTGTTGGTTACTTTTCAACGCTTTGTTCATCTCAGACTTGTTGTTGGCACGGTGATACCAGGTTGCCAATAGGGCATCAGGCACAGTGATGTCACCAGTCTCAACTAGGAAGTCTAGCATGTCTCCACCAGTAGGGAATGAGGGGAGTGGATTGGCGGTACCTGATTGGATTAGCAGAGAGAAATCCAATCAAAGGCAGAGCCAGGAATAATGCCCCCATGTTGCCTGAATCTCCACCTGTCCATTTCAAGTGTTACACCTAGATATTACCTATATAAAGCACCTATATATATGCACAAAGACCAAGTACTAAAGACAAAATACCAATGCATGTATGTATGTCTGTTTAAATTCTCTAGCTGGTAGAAAATGTTTATGAGGTTTTGTCATTGTTAATATTTTCTTTTTATGGTGCATCAGTTAGCGTGCTAGGTTGAGTTCGAAACATTGCAATGAGCATTTTTATTGCACTTTGAAAGACATATAAGTTCAAAGGTCATGTAAAGCGCTATTTTATGTCAGAATAGGGGACCAATGAAAGAGTGGCTGATATTTTAACGTCATGATAAGTTTCACATCTTAAAAGGTAACACCACTGTACTAACTGGTACATGAGTAATAAGACCATAACAACGTGTTGGTGTACCTATGAG
>JAPMUY010003856.1:0-28810 GCA_026901105.3 Galaxias olidus
TTGCTGTGAGACAACAGTGCTAACCACCAAACCACTGTGCTGCTTTAGCCTTTTGCAAATAACAAATATAATTTCGTTACATAAATGTGTATTGACTTTAAAATAGCATTCAAATAGGTATCCAAAATGACTCATGCAAGAGTCTAGGAGCAGTATTCTTTCTCACGACACTTAATGTAATCAGTCCGAGAGTGTGACTTTTAATGTGATGACTTCTAGGTAATGTGCTGATAGTGCTGAGGGAAGCGTCTAGGTGCTGTATGTGCTTTCTTTGTCATCCTCATTACACTTACTGTAATCAGTATTATAAAGTACACCTGGTCTTTCCCACGAGTGTAATCAGCTCCTGCTGGTTTCTGTTATCTAATCCTATCAATCAACTGACGGAGCAGAAGTTCTCACACCAGGAGAAGCTTGCTCCTTAACTGGTATTTCCAGTCCAAAACTGAGAAGCCGCACCAAAAGCTGATGATGCTTAAAAGATAAAAAAAAAAGTTATGGAACAGTAAAATATTCAAAGTCACATTTTAATGCAATATTTTATGTCAAGTAGGAACATATTGATTATTCTGCTGTTGGCAAAATGAGAGATCAATGTTGTTTTCTTCCCTTCTTCTTTATAGGAAAACCCCAGTTAGTGGGTTCACCTCTGCCTGTGGTTGCATTAGCTGGTGAGTCGGCCATCTTGCCCTCTTACATGGACCCTCCAGAGGACGCTTCTGAAATCACCATTGAGTGGTCAAAGCCAGATCTCAGTACTAAATATATCCATTTACTACGAGATGGACGTGAGCTCACTGATCTGAAGAATCCCTCCTACAGAGGAAGGACTGAGCTGTTTACTGAAGAGCTGAAGAAAGGCAACGTCTCCCTGAAGATCTCCAGAGTCACACTGACTGATGAAGGACACTACAGATGCTTCCTCCCCTCCAAAGACAAGGAATCAAATCTGCAGCTCATCGTTGGTGAGATAACACAATCAAGAATTTTAAGATTTTTATTTTTTGCAATTGTATTGTTTTATATCAGCTGATCACGTCAGCAATGATCTGTCAATGTAAAACTAGCATGTAGTTTGATGCCATCTTTCCAACAGACGCTTTTGACGGTTGTTGCAGAGTCTACTGGTTGTAAAGAAGTGTGAATATTAATGACTAGGTAGCAAGTAGGCAATTAATTTCGTAAAATGTGCTGAGTATTTTAAGCAAACATTTTTGACAATGTTGTATACTAAATTATATTCTACATTTTTCTTTCTACTTGGTAGGTATACTGTCCAATCCTCTGATTATACTAGTAGGAATCAAAGATGGTGGAGTGCTTCTGCAGTGTGAGTCTAGAGGCTGGTACCCAGAGCCTGAGGTGGAGTGGCTGAACAGTGAGGGGCACGTCCTCTCTGCTGGACCCACACAGACACTCAAAGAACCTGACGGCACCTACACTGTCAGACGCAATGTCACTGTGTATCAAACTGCCACCAACAGGTTCACCTGTAGAGTTCAACAGCGGCACATCAACCAAACCAGGGAAGTTCATATTTATGTTCCAGGTAAGAATATCCATTCATGAAGATGTTATTTAAATGTGCTGAATGCTCAGTGTCACATTGATTATTTGCATAAAATCAGTGCAGAGATATCAGTTCCTGTTGGGGGGCTGGGTCAGTGCAGAGAAATCAGTACAGCGATATCAGTGCAAAGACACCAGTGCAGAGACACCAGTGCAGAGACACCAGTGCAGAGACACCAGTGCAGAGACACCAGTGCAGAGACACCAGTGCAGAGATATCAGTCAGATTATTTGAATGTGCTTAATGAGCAGTGTCACATTGATCCTTTGCATAAAATAAGTGCAGAGATTTCAGTTCCTTTTGGGGGGCTGGGTCCGTGCAGAGATATCATTGCAGAGACACCAGTTCCTTTTGGGGGGCTGGGTCAGTGCAGGGATGTCATTGCAGAGATGCCAGTTCCTGTTGGGGGGCTGGGTTCGTGCAGAGATATCAGTGCAGAGACAGCAGTTCCTGTTGGGGGGCCGGGTCCGTGCAGAGATATCAGTGCAGAGACACCAGTGCAGAGACACCAGTGCAGAGACACAAGTTCCTGTAGGGGGGCTAGGTCTGTGCAGAGACACCAGTGCAGAGATATTAGTGCAGAGATACCAGTTCCTGTTGGGGGGCTGGGTGCGTCATTCGCCAGTAAATGCTGTGTGAAAACATTAACAATTAGCACTGATATTATAACCTGTTTTTGATGTGACCTGCATTACAGATGCCTTCTTCATGGGACCTGTATTACAGATGCCTTCTTCATGTGACCTGCATTACAGATGCCTTCATCATGTGACCTGTATTACAGATGCCTTCTTCATGTGACCTTTATTACAGATGCCTTCTTTGGATGTACCAGTGGCTGCAACTGGGTTTTGGCCTTGGTCTTGTGTACTGTTGTATTAGTAGGGGCAGCAACAGCAGCAGCTGTGATATTTCGAAAGGGGTTCCAGAAACGCAGGGCGCGAGGTAGGTTACACAACTCTCATCACATTTGTCTAAAATAGTTTGTCAAAATGTTCTATAAAACTGGATAGGTAAATATTGTAATATTTTGCAAGTTTTGCATATAGGTAAAATAAATTAATCCTACTGCACCAAGTAAATATTAACGTTCAGCATCCTTACATTTGCTAACTTTACCTCAATTAATTCTTGTTAATGTATTTCACTTTGAGTTTGAAATGAATTCTAAACATGAGGGGTTGGTTTGAAGACATTACCTTCCATCTAAGATGTTTGAAATGAATTGTAAACATGAGGGGTTGGTTTGAACGTATTCTCTCAGGTGTTTCCTCTCAATGTTCAAACCGTTGCCATGGTGCCATGCCACACAGTTTCATTTCCTGTTTTTTGGCTGAAACTAAAAGCTGTTTCTGCTTTTTTGTAATCTTTTTTTCTAGATTTAAAAAAGGAATTGACTGGTAAGTTTTTGATTATTGTAGTGATGAATAAGAAACAATTCCTATGTATTTGGTTTTTAATTCATTAATGATTTTACTGTATCATCAATAGCTACAATATTTTGCTACTGAATGATTTTATTAAGAATAAAAGCATATTTAATGTCTAACCTGTATGGGTCCTAAAGTGTATAATTTCCTTTACAGATGTTCATGAAAGTATTTCAATGGGTAAGCTCGTTTGAGTTAGTGTGATTGGGACTAACTGTTAGTCTTAAACTTTATAGTAACGTTGACACTTTGTGATTTGAGATAAATCCTTAATTTGTTTACAGGTTCAGGCAACTTGGATGAGGAAGGTAAGGGAAATGTACGAAGAGGGAAACTTTGGAGAGATCAGAGCAGAAAGTGAGAGGGTCGGTCCTTTACCAACAACAACAACAACAACAACAAGTACCTTGATCCTCACCTTTGTCGATCAGGGTCTTCTTCAGCAAGTTCCGGTGTTTCGTATTTGAGTCTCCCAGTGATCTCACCATGCTACTGACATTTGTGCTGTATACTACCAGTATATCTGCTACCCATGAACCATATTAAGAGGAACTTTCTACACACACACACAAGCTCATGATCACTGGCTGTGAGTTACACCAGAGGCCCTGTGGATTGTTTATCGTTGCTAAATTGGTAGTGCCACTTCCTTAAAATCTATTGGTGGACATGTACTAGGGGTGGGCGGATCAAACCAAATATCGATAGTATCGATACCAACATTGGTATCTGTATGGGATCAATACTCGCTTGATGGGATTGATACTTTAGTTTCAGTTTCTCTCCTCTATGTTCAGTGCTTACTACTGTTTCATCAAGGCATGTCCTTGAGTGCAAATGTTGCTCCTCTGACATTGTTCATGCGTGCTCTACTCCTCCTTGGGATTTTCACCATTAGTGTGATTGCTCAAGCGCAAAGCATCACCCAGCCGATAGCAATAAAGCTGGACTCACTTACATTTTGCTTATCATTCCCCCTCCCCCTCTATTGACACTCATGTTGAATTTTTAATGAGATAACCAACACTTTAGATTATTTATAGCGTAATGATGGGCTAATGTCTACTATGACACCCGACAGTGGTAGCAACAGATAGTTATCTTGTACAACGTTACGAACATGCACTCCGTTTGATTGCTTTCACAAATCCACCTTTTACCAACTACGTCAGTTATGCAGTCAAACGTGTCTATCACTGGGCTTACAGCATTTACTCATTAGAAAATAAACACGTGAATGCTGTTGAGCGATCACACTTTGCATTTTCTTAGAAATAGCTGTTACTTTGGCAGGCTGATTACCTATAGATAATATTGAGACATAAAAATAATAGCAGAACAGTGACACATGTTATCTAAATGAAATATTTTTATTGTAATTGAAAGAAAAAAACCTTAAGGTGAAATATGAAAATATAGCTGAAAATAATAACCCTTTAGTGCTAACTGTGAAAGTGACACTATAGGATTTCTATATTTAGGCAACATGTACCTGGCAGCAGAGAGGCAGGTTTAGAATATTGATGATTCATTCGTCTCAGAAATCATGACGTACTGCTCTCCCCTACATGAAAGTACATAAGCTGCTTTTATAAGTACAAAGTATCGATATCGGCAATACTGGCCCGGTATTTACTTGGTATCGGATCGATACCCAATTTTGTAATATCGCACACCACTAACACATACGACAACTAAGTACCATTGTTCGGTTTCATAGAAGTCTGGGTTTAATATAACCCTGCCACAGAGTACTAAGGTTCAAATCCTCATCTCACAATTTCAAGCAATTTGGGAAGTATTCATTAATGAGTACAGTGTTGATAGTCACAGTTGCCCCCCCAAAAAATTTATTTCACGTATCGCACTGTGGTTAGGGTCTACTCTACCATACATACGTAACATCGATTTGAGAGGTAAACATTAATCGCTTTTTGTCCCCATTGAAATGACTGGGGAGAGAGTTTTCACGAGCATATACCGCCATCTAGCATTGTTGTTATGTATTTGCATGTTGCTACGTTTGTATACGGATTGTCTTGGCTATTACACCGAACACCAGTTGTTAACAGCGTAAATGACTCCGTCTCGTTATTTGACATGTAAACATGGTTTCAGTAACTCATCGCTACTCAAATACAACTCACAAAAACACCGCGCCAACAGTTCAGGACATCTGCATGAATGAGCCTGTGAGTATGTAACGGCGGCACCTTGTCGCTAATTATTCCATCGTCAGTTAGCTAGTTTCTAGTTAGCATTAGCCCCTAGACATTGATAGACACTTCCCTCCTCCTGCTGTAATGAACTACAGATGCATACTGTTTCATCTTCACTAGCTGTCAAGAAGTGAGTGTTATTGAAATAATAATTCCTTAGAATAGTCAACGCAAACCACAACGCATGACACATTGACTGTATTAAGTCAAAGCTGTGCAGTGGAAGTAGTGAACTAACAATATTTTTAAAAGACGACAGGCATTGTACAACAGCAACGCAATTATTTTGGTATATTGAACTTCATGCTCTAAAGCCATGTCAGTTAGCAAACTCATCAAGACAAGAGACAGTGCGCGTGCATGATCGGTGTGTTGGAGAAATAACGATGGTGGATCGAGCCTAGGAGATAATGCTAAAAGGTCCAACACAATAACCCAAGTTAAGGAACGTAGTCATCATTAGAGCTGTCTTAGTTGGGTATTGAGGTTATAAATTCGCATAATTTCCCGGGAGGAACATGATTTTTTTTTGGGGGGGGGGGGGGGGGGGGCACATTTTTCTATTAACACTTTACTCGTTAAAAATAAAATGTAAAAATATAACACATGAACCAATCACTTAGCCGCATGCTAGCGCACTAGACGGCAATAACCAAGACCTTTGGGCACTGGAATGGAATCGACAGGGTCAAAACTGCGGGCAGAGTTAAGGCGCCAAACACAGGAATGATAATAATCATAATAAGAATATGACTTTGCGATAACAAGATGTCTGTGTCACTGATGCATCACATAATAATTGAGGGGGCACGACGCCTCTGCTACCCACAATGCTCAGTGAAGTGGAAGATGTGTTACGTCGACTCTCCGACCCGATGGAGCGCCAACATTTTTCTAATTTTATGCCATGGACTGCGACGGATGTATGAGCAAGAAGGTCAAAGTTCAAGGCGTAATAATGGCAAAGGAGAATGTCCAAATTGTGTGCCTACTGCATGCAACAGTGCGTACTTTAACCTGCAGTACCTAGACTAGCCTTAGTAAATTTGATTGCAATTTTAGATTCTTGTTTCAACTACACGCTTGTTTCGACTGCACTTCAGGTCTTAAATGTGACGTTGCATCTACTTAGCAATTATACTTGATATACTAGTAATTGTTTGCACTCATTGTTTTTAGTTCGTTTGCGATGGTTCTGTTTTGTTTCTTGATGTTTAATATAGCACTTGCTTAGCTCTTATCTAGGTGATTAGGACAGGGATGGACTTATTTTATCTACCTGACTTGTAGTTTTTACCTTATATTTTTGTAGGCACTATTTTTTTTAAGTCGCTTTGGATAAAAGAGTCTGCTAAATGAATGTAATGTAATGTTTATAACAGTACTGAGGATCCAGGCATATTTTCGGAGCATCTGGTCTTCAGGTCAAATATCCTGGTTTCAGTACCACATCCGTCAGTGACCATATTTGGGGCTGTTCAGACTTTATCTGCTTCCTCTAATTAAATTTTTTTTTTTTTTATCAGTACAGACTGTTACATTCTCTTATCAAGCATGTATTTGTCTTTGTAGTGCAGTGGTTTAGATTTAGTTTCTCCATCACATGTTTTGTATTTATGCCTTACCTTATGTTTGTTTTGTGTTGTTGCATTGTTTGTTGTTTTTTTGGAAGCTCAGCAATAGTTTGGTTATCAAATATTGTGGTTTTTCATGCCTCCTCACCTGCATTTGAGGCCACACCTAATTTTGACATAGTTTATACTGTGTTTTTGATAAAGAAACTGAAAGACAACTATTGCCTGTGATCTATTTGTGAATGTCTCACGGATTTTCAATCCCTCCTTCTCTGAGCAGGCAATTAGTCTGTAAGATATGCTGTAGGTCAAACTGGGTTTATGAAGGGGTTAATTCCACGCCATTTTTAATTATATTACATTCAGGAGTAAGTGTTCCATTATGCAAAATTAGCGAACCCACAGATGTCTAGTTTGTTGCTAAATTATTATTAATAGTTGCTATTATCATTATTATTAATAATAATAATAATAATAATAATAATAATAATAATTCATTTTATTTGAATTATTGAATAAAATTGAATTGAATTACCAAAGTTTAGGTGCTGCCCTAGAAAATGCAGGCTCCCCAAATGCTTTAGTTTTGCTATTGGAATGACCAATTGCCCGTCTGATTCAATGGCGGACAATCCTGCTAAAAAGGTTGCTATTCCAGCATTGGCAACAACTGCCTAGATTACAAAGCAACTCAAAAAGAGGAAGAGGACTCATCATAAAAGAAAGTTTGACCACATACGCAATAGAACACGTGTCAATATCAGTGAAGCATTTCACAGATGGAGAGAACTCCGAGATTGCATCAGCCACAATTTGGATTCGGAGCTTGCTGTTGGCTCGCTGATCGTGGCCTCTGGCTCTGGTCAAGCCCGTGCTCGTCTGTTGAGGGGGGCTTAGAATAGGGAGAGCTGTTGTAGGAGGGCTATATTTTCAAATTCAGGCGTTTTCTTTTTTGCCTTTTCCATAAAACTGCGTATCCCATATTTAATGCCATTTCTAGGGTCCAGATATAAAGATAGAAGCATAACTTTTGCAATATGATTAGCTGAGACGACATTGCAGGGTTTTCAGATTTTGACGTTATTAACATGACTTATCTTAACGTAAAGTGAAAACAGAACTTGGTAAATTAGCTTTCAGGTTTTTTTCCTTCGATAAATGGAACAAGATTCAACAGGAATTTAGCCCTGGTCTCAGTCGGTTAATTATGTATAAATAATTATAAATCGATTGCGTGTTCATTCTTGTTGCGCACCTGTTGTCAACGTTGGTCTTATTCTCCCATCTAGCGGTTGCTTTGCGGTATGACATGTTGACTCAACGTTTTGAATATGTGCGCATGCTCTGTTGAGGGAGGTGCGATTGTTAACATGCAAGTGTGAGACAGTGTCGAGAGAAGGAAAGAACACACCTTAATATAGAGGGTCAAAGATCGCGTTTTACAGACTGTATGTTCTCTCTGGCACTGCCATTAAACATTTATCAAAGGTCAAAGGTTGTATTTTACTGTAAAACAATCCAGATAACAAAAATGTTAATACTAGACTATAACTAGAGTAGCCTACTGAATATACTTCTACATCGTCCTATTCATTCTTTATTGAACCTATGTAAAACTTACAACATCTCAATCTTGGCTCACTTTTTATTTGTGACACGTTTTTGTTTCCATATTTGGCATCATGAGTAAGTGCATTTTAATAAGGAAATTGACAATTTTAACGGTGACCAGGTTCAGTTGAGTAATCATGTGATAGGCCTGTTACGATGCTGGTTTGATTTTCTTGAAGACTAGCATTAAAAATCCAGTAGGCTGTTATTACTGAAAGTGTTTCCAAGTGGTCACATTAGGCAGTAAGTCTATATTCTACGTACCTCTTCGTGACTGTAGATGGCGCTTCGAACACAGAAACCATGCCAGGCCGGTTGCTTAATTTCCGCTAAAGGAATCCAATGGGACGGACCTGATTCACCGACCGAGTCCTTGTGGGGCTTCATAATGGCAAGGACTGTGTGTAGGCCTACTGTATTGCATATATTATAACATGTGATTAATGATTTGTTTATTTTTCTGTGTTTTCTTTTCTTAACTTGTTCTATTGTTTCATTAAAAAAATATTTATATATATATATCTATTATATTATATATAATAATATACTATTACAAAATAGACATTTTCTAGTCGGTTAACCCTGTATTTAAATAAATAAAATAATATTACATAATCATTGACATTGACGATCACGACGCCAGCGCTAGACCTATCGCCACACACTTCCTTGCGCTGCGACAGCACTGCGGCTGCAGCATACCTTGAATATGAGTATAGCCCGACTATTTTCTGTTAGTAGGAGCTCGGGGCCAGAATATAATCTCTTTTAGATAGCGTTGCTATCTCCTCCTGATTTCAAACAATGACCTGTGCAAACTCAAATTACCTACTTAATAAAAAAATTGTTTTCTAGCCACAGTTGCTGTGGGTTTAAAACTGATAATAGGCCTACTGTTAATCGCACTTAACATGATTAGGCCTAGGCCTAATGGTTGATACGAATCTTCGAATACAATTAAAAACTATTATATAGTAAAACAACAGAAATAACCGTTAAGTATTCATTTCAAAATGTGTTAACTAGTACAACAACAATCGGCGTATAGCAGCTTTTCCTGTTTGACAATAAACGACCAACAAAGTCCACCCACGCTTGACTAAACCACTGCGCTTCCTCTTCATGGTGGTTTCCATAGCAGCGCAGTGTTTGACACTGTCTCGCTCTCCTCGTGTCATTGTGAACTGTCACTTTGATAGGCTCAGAGTGAGAAACGAGAGGCCTGAGGTTTGCTATCTTTGACAACCGTCAAAAAACAAAAGATATTAAATGAGACCAAGAGATTTGCGTTAGTAAATCGAGACTTCGACTTCCATGGAATATAGTGGCACCCTGTAGTCTACGTAAAAGTTCAGCTTGACTTAATATTTGCTAATAATGCTGTAATTTCTAAAAGTAATTTCATATTTGGGTTAATTTTTGTTTCACTAGTAGTTCACTATTGCATAAAAATAATAAGTCCTTGGTTTGGAAAAAGTTAATGCGTTGAAGAGTGAGAGTTTGTACACATAGCTATAGCACCAGCCAAGCCTGCATAGCTACAGGATGATTACCTACTCAGTCAGAACTTAACCTTTAATCTAATAGAGAAGCTGAGGTTCGGCTGCAGAAAGTCCCTTAGAGTTACTGAAACACATATTCACATGCCGCACCCCCCCTCCTCATACACACACACACACACACACACTTGCACACACACACACACACACACACACACACACACACACACACACACACACACACACACACACACACACACACACACACACACACACACACACACACACACACACACACACACACACACACTTACATGTGGCAGTCAGACAGGTTATGTGACTTTGTTTATTCGATGTTCACTTCCTCCTCATCTTTCTGGTCTGTTTGTTAGAGATAGGTCAACCAAGGACACCCTAAAGGCCTCTATGTATTGTAAAAACATTAATAAAAACACGAGTTGTTAATTAAACTTTATATTTAAATTTTAAATGAATACATAGAGTATCACTAACAGTACACTGGCTTACCCTTGCCTACCCCTCCCGCACCCTCGTAAACATATCCCCCTTTCTCCCCATATCTCCCCCTTTCTCCCACACCTCCTCACCTCCACTCACCTCCTGTGTTCTGAAGAAAACCCCGCACCCCACCCTCGTTTACTCACCCAACAACAATCGTCCGATAATAAATAATCATATACAAACTAAGATTAGAAAAGGCTTAAGAAAATAACAAAAAGAAATGTTGTCTAAAAATATAAAAAATTTACCTATCTTACATTTCAAAACAACCATAAATGTTGATGGTAAAAACTAAAACAAATGATTTTTAGGTATATTTTACCTACCTTATATTTTATATTACCTCTTATTTTAAAATGTGTTAACTAGTACAACAACGTAACAATCGGCAGATTATAGCTATTCCTCTGTTAGACAACGAGCAATCAAGTCCACCCACGCTTGAACCACTGCGTTTCCTCTTCATGGTGGTTTCCACAGCAGTGTAAGTTCCTGTTTCGCTCTCCGTGTCATTGCTAACGTTCATGTTGATAAATCAGTGAGAGATCTCATTTTATTTATTCAATGTTCACTTTCTCCTCATCTTTCTGGTCTGTTTGTTAGAGAGGTCAACCAAGGACACCCTACTTGCCTATATGTATTGTAAAAAAACATTAATAAAAACGTGACTTGTTGATTAAACGTTCTATTTCAATTTTAAATGAATGTACATAAAGAGTATCACTAACAGTACTGTGTGTACCCCTTGTGTCTCCCCCACCCTCGCACACACATCTCCCCTGCCTCTTCCCCTTTCTCCCCCACCCTCGCCCACAACTCTCCCGCACCTCTCCCCCCAACTTCACACACATCTCCCCCGCCTCTACCCCTTTCTCCCCCACCCTCGCCCACCTCTCCCGCACCTCTCCCCCATCCTCGCACATATCTCCCCACCTCTCCCCTTTCTCGCACACCTCCTCACCTCCTGTGAGGAAGAAAACCCCGCCCCCACCATCGCTTAATCACCCAACAACAATCATCCGATAATAAATAATCATATACAAACTAAGATTAGAAAAGGCTTAAGAAAATTACAAAAAATTTGTTGTCTAAATACAGTGCCTTGCAAAAGTATTCACCCCCTTTGTAACTTATTTTGTTACATTACAACCTGTAATTTAAATGTTTTTTTAATCTGAATTTTATGTGATGGATCTGCACAAAATAGTCTAAATTGGTGAAGTGAAATGAGAAAAAAATATATATAAAAATAATTTTTTTTAAATAAAAATCAGGAAATTGGCATGTGCATATGTATTCACCCCCTTTGTTATGAAGCCCCTCAAAAGTTCTGGTGCAACCAATTATCTTCAGAAGTACCATAATTAGTGAAATGAAGTCCACCTGTGTGTAATCTAAGTGTCACATGATCTGTCAGTATAAACACACCTTTTCTGAAAGGTCCCAGAGGCTGCAACACCACTAAGCAAGAGGCATCACACCATGAAAACCAAGGAGCTCTCCAAACAAGTCAGGGACAAAGTTGTTGAGAAGTACTAGTCAGGGTTGGGTTATAAACAAATATCCAAATCTTTGATGATCCCCGGAGCACCATCAAATCCATCATCTTCAAATGGAAAGAACATGGTACCACAACAAACCTGCCAAGAGAGGGCCGCACACCAAAACTCACAGACCGGGCAAGGAGGGCATTAATCAGAGAGGCAGCACAGAGACCAAAGGTAACCCTAAAGGAGCTGCAGAGTTCCACAGCAGAGACTGGTGTATCTGCGCATGGGACCACAATAGGCCGTAAACTCCATAGAGCTGGGCTTTATGGAAGAGTGACCAGAAAAAAAGCCATTACTTAGTGTTAAAAATAAGATGGCACGTTTTGAGTTTGCCAAAAGGCATGTGGGCGACTCCCCAAATGTATGGAGGAAGGTGCTCTGGTCAGATGAGACTAAAATTGAACTTTTCGGCCACCAAGGAAAACGCTATGTCTGGCGCAAACCCAACACATCCCATCACCCCAAGAACACCATCCCCACAGTGAAACATGGTGGTGGCAGCATCATTCTGTGGGGATGTTTTTCAGCAGCAGGGACTGGGAAACTGATTTGAGTTGAGGGAAAGATGGATGGTGCTAAATACAGGGATATTCTTGAGCAAAACCTGTTTCAGTCTGCCTGTGATTTGAGACTGGGACGGAGGTTCACCTTCCCGCAGGAAAATGACCCGAAGCATACTGCTAAAGCGACACTCGAGTGGTTTAAGGGGAAACATTTAAATGTGTTGGAATGGCTAGTCAAAGCCCAGATCTCAATCCAATTGAGAATCTGTGGTCAGTCTTGAAGATTGCTGTTCACAGCGGAAACCATCCAACATGAAAGAGCTGGAGCTGTTTTGCCTTGAGGAATGGGCAAAAATCCCAGTGGCAAGATGTGGCAAGCTCATGGAGACTTATCCAAAGCGACTTGCAGCTGTAATTGCCGTAAAAGGTGGCTCTACAAAGTACTGACTTTAGGGGGGTGAATAGTTATGCACGCTGAAGTTTTCTGTTATTTTGTCCTATTTGTTGCTTGCTTCACAATAAATAACAAAATCACATCTTCAAAGTTGTAGGCATGTTCTGTGGATAAAATGATGCAAACCTTCAAAGAATCCGTTCTAATTCCAGGTTGTGAGGCAACAAAACATGAAAAATGCCAAGGGGGGTGAATACTTTTGCAAGGCACTGTACATCTTACATTTCTAAACAACCATGAATGTTGATGGTAAAAACAAAAACAAATGAATATTCGGTGCACAGTGCTAAGGCAGTGAAGCTTCTGTTATTAAGACCTAGCTGGTAAAAAAGCTGCCCACAAGCAAAATGTGGCCCTCAAAGTAATCCTCTTCCTCATCTTCGTGATCTTTAGACCGATTTATTGCTGGGGGATCACATCCCTTCCTGTTTAGCTAGACCCACGGTGGAAGAACAGCCATGAAAAAGGAAATAAATTGGTAAAAATAATAATATGGATGGTACGTTGATATAAACACTACTGTGTGTGTTGTGTGTGAGTTGCTTTAACTGTTTTTATCCTACCTCGAGCCCTGCGCTGGCGACAGTATACCACCACAATGATGGTGGTGAGAATGTAGGGACAGACCACCAGGACACTGCACAGCAGTCTGGACCAAGACATGACAAAAGGAGACGAGGTCCGCTCCTCAACTAGAGAAATTAAAACATAGAAAACTAGTTTATAGAATATAGTTATAGTTAGTATAGTTTATAGTTATAGTTAGTATAGTATATACAGTATATACCAGTCCTTTTGCTTTGGTCCTTTGCCTGATTGTCTTTTGTGTTTAGCTGAACTCTGCAGCATTTTGTTCCCTGCACCTGCCTGTGTTCGACTTTGTTTTTCTGCCCTTTGATTGTTGGATTTGTTTGCTGTTGGACTGACTTCCTGGTTTGAACTCCTGCCTGTTAAAGATCAGTAAACAAGATTTTCCCACAAAACCTTTGCCTGTCTTGTTGTCGTGCTTTTGGGTTTCCAGCCTGTCAATGCCAGGGAGTGTAACAAAGAGAGGAGGAGAGAACACACAACGACCTAAGAGGAGGAGAGGAGGAGAGGAGAGGAGGAGAGGAGGAGAGAACACACAACGACCTAACTGGAAGAGAGGAAGAGGAGGAGAGGAGGAGAGAACACACAACGACCTAAGAGGAGGAGAGGAGGAGAGGAGGAGAGGAGGAGAGAACACACAGCTACCTAACTGGAGGAGAGGAAGAGGAGGAGAGGAGGAGAGAGCACACAGCTACCTAACAGGAGGAGAGGAAGAGAGGGGGAGAGGAAGAGAGGAGAAGAGGAGGAGAGAACACACAGCTACATAACAGGAAGAGAGGGGGAGAGGAGAAGAGGAGGAGAGAACACACAGCTACCTAACAGGAGGAGAGGAAGAGAGGAGAAGAGGAGGAGAGAACACACAGCTACCTAACAGGAGGAGAGGAAGAGAGGAGAAGAGGAGGAGAGAACACACAGCTACCTAACAGGAGGAGAGGAAGAGAGGGGGAGAGGAAGAGAGGAGGAGAGAACACACATTGACCTAGCAGGAGGAGAGGAAGAGAGGAGGTGAGGAGAGGAAGAGAGGAGGAGAGAACACAGCAACCTAACTGGAGGAGGAGAGGAACACAGGAACACACAGCTACCTAACAGGAGGAGAGGAAGAGAGGAGGAGAGAACACAGCGACCTAACAGGAGGACAGGAAAAGAGGAGGAGAGGAGGAGAGAACACACAGCGACTTAACAGGAGGAGAGGAAGAGAGGAGAGGAGGAGAGAACACACAATGACCTAACTGGAGGAGAGGAAGAGAGGAGGAGAAGAGGAGAGAACACACAATTACCTAACTGGAGGAGAGTGAGAGAGGAGGAGAGGAGGAGAGAACACACAGCTACCTAACAGGAAGAGAGGGGGAGAGGAAGAGAGGAGGAGAGAACACACAGCTACCTAACAGGAAGAGAGGGGGAGAGGAAGAGAGGAGGAGAGAACACACAGCTACCTAACAGGAAGAGAGGAGAAGAGGAGGAGAGAACACACAGCTACCTAACAGGAGGAGAGGAAGAGGAGGAGAGGGGGAGAGAACACACAGCTACCTAACAGGAGGAGAGTAAGAGAGGAGAGGAGGAGAGAACACACAATTACCTAACTGGAGGAGAGTAAGAGAGGAGGAGAGGAGGAGAGAACACAGCTACCTAACAGAAGGAGCGGAAGAGAGGAGGAGAGGAAGAGATGAGGAGAGAACACACAACAACCTAACAGGAGGAGAGGAGGAAAGGAAGAGGTCATGCACGGAACATGGAAAGATAAAATCCTCTAAAGTGAGTCTAAGTGGCCATTAAGGCTTGTTGGCCTATCAGCATTTACAGTGTATTCCTAAAGAACAACCATTTAAAGTGTATTTATAAAGAAAAACTATTCACAAAAATTTTGAATTATTAATGGAAATTAATACATTTTGTACCTAAGTTAAAAAAACAATAAAGTTGCTGGAAAAAGGTACCTTTTACAGCCACCCAGCTTGATAGTGATTCTCCCCTTGTGGGGTGTCGACACTTGTAGAGGCCTTCATCAGACTTGGACACTGCAGGGATGGTCATCTCTCCTGTAGGCTCAGTCCTGATGAGGGAGCCATCTTTGTAGAAGCTGGCGTTAAAGTTTGTGATGGTCTCTTTAGTCGTCATGTCCTTGGCTCTACACCGCAGGGTCAGCGACTCCCTGACCTCCAGAGGATAAAGAGGGCTGTCCAGGATCACATCGCCGTCTGAACATTCAAACAACATTTATATCATATCTTTATTACTGTTGGTTCATTTTTATTAATTATTTGCAAACACAACTATAAGGCTTTATTAACATAAATAATATTATATTATTATCTATTATCATAACCAACTTGGGGCATTTCCAGTAGGACACCAATGAAATCTCTGATTTATTTGTAGGAAACGGGCAATGTCATGCACAAAGGGTTTCATAAACGTACCCGTCACTGTGAAGTTGACAGCATGGCTGCGTTGTCCTGAGTCAGACACACACCAGTACACTCCCGTGTCGAATGTGAAGGTATGTTCTATGATACAGGCCGACCTCTCTTTAACCAACCCCCAGTTAGATCCACAGGGATCCCTGCTTTCTTCAGAAGTGTTCCTCATCACCCTCCATCCAGTAGAGCTCCCTTGCTGCTCCTCCGCACAGCTCAGAGAGACAGACTCATACTCAAAGAACTGAGATCTGTCAGTCCTTAAGGTCAGAGAGGCTAAACACACAAATGTAGGATGATATCATGTATATTACCTTGTGTGTGTTCAATGCACCATGTCTAATAGAACGAGAATGAGAAACAAAGGAAGTACTCACTCAGAATGAGACAGATAGAGTTGAGTTCCATCCTGTTGTGTCGCTGCTCACTGACAGACTGAGTGTCTGAGCTGCAGGTTGAGGGATGTCACCTACATGCTCACCTCATCTCCCACACACAGTTTCCTGTGCGGAACTAGTCACATGCTTCAGCAGACAGGAAACGAAAACAAGGGCAATGTTTTGGTGCAACACTGAAAAGTAACAAAGTGACAGACCTGTTTGCACTCTTGGACAATCCTACCATAGCATCGAAAGGTATAAATATTATTGTCAGAAATAATGTCAAATAAAGCCACTGAATACATTCAATTATTACCTATCTCCACCTAAACAAATCGAAATTGCATGTCAAATAACATTGCTCCAAGAGGGCCTCAAGCATCCGTGTGCACTAGGTGTATACTGTGACAGGTGTCAATCAAAACTAGTCTGACTCCCAGTCAGAAGACACTTCTTACACTGACATTATTTGGTAGCAACTCTGATGGGTTCACTTAGACATTTTGACCTGAGCAAACAGTTGAAATAATACTATTGAACACCAAATATGCTTCAATGTGATTTTCTTCTTTTTACTTTGTAGTCTTAATCAACTTAGTTTTATTAAAGCTGGCTGAGTTGTGTTAGTCTTTTCCTGCATGTGTGTTTATAGGACACCAAATGTATTCAATATGGTGCATGTGTTTTGCCCACTTGATATAATATTGTGCAAAATCCATATTTGTAGATGTATTAGATTGTGTGGTGAGCTGTAGCCTAGTATGCAAATATAGCCTAACAATGGACATATTGAGTGTCTCCATGTGATTTTGCGCCATTGTGAGAAATTACGCTTTCATGTATATTCCTTCCTATTCATAGTCAGAAGAGATGCTCAATATCAATATTGATAGACTGCAGTTGCGGTCTAAGGTTTACTTGCAAATATGTAGGCCCATGTCATGGCAGTCTCCAAATTCTTATTTTTCTGTGATGGAATGATTGGAGCACAAACGTCTTTGTCTCAAAAAACATTCATTAAATTTGGTTCTTTTATGGATTTATTTTAGATGTTGGAGCCATTATGCCATTTTGTTTGTTTTGATTTATACTCGTGTGCATTCCACTAATTGTAATTCCTGTTGTAACCACTGGGTGGCTCATCACATGGATAAATTAGCATCGTGGTGCGGGACAACAGGTGAGGAACTGGGGGAAAGCACACAGTTTTTTTTTACCAAGTCAGCTGCCAGGATGGTGACGAGCTAACCAAGAACCACCAAACAATAAGAGTATTTTTTGAGAAAGTAGAAGAATCTATTGGAAACTCTAGACTGTCATGACACACATGTCCTTTACAAGTGAATGTAAACGTTTGATCACAACTGTTCGTCATTTCACAAAATGTTATCTCTTTAAAACGAGCTTACCTTGTTTGTTCAGGCAGTAAATATATTCCTTGTTGTGTCATTTCTAAAAGAGTCTATCTGCCTTGTAAAACTATTCTCATTCGTCTCATTCGAGGTTTACACTCAGGTAGGCTTTAGGTTTTAATGATGTTAAAGTTTAAGGCAGCCTCCTGAAGCCTCTTCCAACGATGTTATGTCTGTTCAACCAATAGAATAAAAAGTTTCAGGTCAAGTCAGCTGTAAAAATTACATGTCTGCATTTCGCTTGAAAAGGTTGCAGTCTTAATCGTTTATTTGTTCTTTTGTCTAGACGTTTTGACAGAAAATCATTCACTGGTCGTTTCAAGTGTATCAGCAATGGTTGGGGATGATATTGACCACAGCGTGTCTGTTTTCAAAGGAGTAATAAATTCACTATTGTGAATAAAAACTACACGTCACGGGTCAACTTGTCTCAAGAAGAACTGAAGAAAGGCAACGTCTCACTGAAGCTCTCTGGAGTTAAAATGTCTGACCGAGGGAACTACACTTGTAAGGTGTCTGAGGCACCAACACAAATTACAAGCAACGTTCAACTCACAGTTTGTATGTAAAATATATGGTATAAATAAAAAAAATAAAAAATAAGATGTTGGCTTATCTGATGTTAAAGTTTTGCTTCGCAGACGTTCTGTAATTGAGCTACCATTATTGCTAAATTTATAGTATTTATGGAAACATAAGTTCCATTTTGTAAATATTAACCAAATTCCCTTGGTTTGTTTGTGGGACACTTTGGAAGCTAATATAAATCAACAAAGAAATCCCCACACATTTTCTTTTACATCTGTGCTGTGTCTCAGATAGTTCACACTTTTTATGGTTTATTTTTAATTAAAAACATTCTCTTCTATTTCCATTACAAAAAGTAAAGCCCAATGTTTTCAGCTGTTGACCCATGGCATCTGGTGTCTGTCTTTGTAGATAATGTATCTGAACCAGTGACCACTAATCATGGACCCAAAGATGGTGGGAAGGTTCTGCAGTGTGAGAGCAGAAGTAAAGCCTCTGAGCCTGTGGTGCAGTGGATGGAGAAAGATTGACCTGAGATTTCAAACCCACATACAGAGATAGTCCCGGTCTTGACGGACTCTACACTGTGACCAGCTGCGTGACTGTGAATCAAGCCACCTTGAAGGCCTCAAGCATCCGTGTGCACCAGGTGTATACTGTGACAGGTGTCAATCAAAACTATTCTGACTCCCAGTCAGAAGACACTTCTTACACTGACATTATTTGGCAGCAACTCTGATGGGTTCATTTAGACATTATGACCAGAGCAAACAGTTGAAATAACACTATTGAACACCAAATATGCTTGAATGTGATTTCTTTCTTTTTACTTTGTTGTCTTTATAAACTGAATTTTTTAGCGTCTATTATGATCTGTTAAATAAAAGAACATGTGTGTGTGCTTCTTATTGGCCATTAATTCAAAGCACCGCAGGGTGGGGTGAGCAGGGCTGTAATCGAAAGTAAAACAAATAATCTCTTATCAGCGATTATCGATGTGTGTTCTACTTCAACTTGTTCTAAGGTGAGTCTTTCAGACATTATGCTAACTAATGTACATTCGATGAAACTATTTGAAAGGCTTGGCGTAACTTTTATTCTGTAGAATATCTGACAAGGTGGCAACGAGACACACTGTTAAACACTTTGCTTTAATATAATTGGTGTCTGTGGCGCTTATGTTACTATAGCTAGCCATAGGCTTGTTTCGAAAAGGCCCCTGCGGTTTTTTTCGCTCGTGTAATTGCTTTAAAAGCGCTACTATACGTAAGTGGCTTATGTGAGTAACATTATTGTACATTTCACACAATTTCAAATAACGAACCATTTTTATCATTTAGACTGATTGAGCCGCACACATAACAAAATAATGCAGATTGTCCTCAGTCACAATAAGAAAACAAACTATAAATGGCTTGATTCTTGAGTAACATCTAAAACTGTTACAAAAAATACGTTTTTGCCAATTTTTTAAAGAAGGTTTAAATTAACTACAGTATACAATAAAACCACTTATATAGTATAATCTTTATTACATTTTCCCAATTGTATCCTGTGTAATTGTATCCTTGGCAACGTAGGTTTCTTTCCTCTCCTCCAAATAAAACTTATTTGAATTTGAATTTGAGAGAAAGAGAGCTGCAAGTTGCCAACAGTTGTTTGAGAATCATTCATAAATTAAAAAAACATTTAGCGCTCAGGTAGTGCTAGGTACCTACGCGAGTTATGTATTCTTTGATTTTGAAACAGTAGCCTTATGTTGTTCAGTCATTTCGTCTTTTTTAAACAATGGCGTTTATTAGTCTTTGAAACTGTAAGGGCTTGGAGTTATCTTTACCAATCGTGTCGGAAAAAATTGTGAAAAGAGAAAAGAGTTATTGAAAACATCCCTTGCAATGAATCAGAAGAGTTTCTATAATAATCGATTAAAGAGATATAAGAAATATTTTCTACCAATTGCAATTAGATTTTTTTTATTAAAAAACAAACGCACTTCTTGACCTGCTTTTGTAACTTTTACATTTTCTATTTGTATTTATTGTATATACTCCTTTTTATCTTACCTGAACCTTTATCTGAATTCCTCTATGTTTAAAGTTGTGTTTTATTTTTATTTTTTTGTGTGTTTTTATTGTGAGTGTAAATTTCATTACTTGATTTCTAATTAAATATGTACAACCATAAAGAAATGGAATGTAATAACATCATTATCATCATATATATGTATACATATATACAGTGTTGTGCAAAAGTATTTGCCCCCTTACAAATGTCGTCTGTTTTTGCTTTTTTGTCACCAATTTTTCAGATCATCAAACAAATATTTATATCAGACGCACACCTTCCAAGAAGTTCCACTTTTGTCTCGTCAGTCCACAGAAAATTTTCCCAAGTCTTGGGGATCATCAAGATGTTTTTTGGCAAATGTGAGACGGGCCTTTGAGTTATTTTTGGTCAGCAGTGGTTTTCGCCTTGGAACTCTTCCATGGATACCATGTTTGCCCAGTCTCTTTCTTATTGTTGAATCATGAACACTGACCTTAACTAAGGCAAGTGATGCCTGCGGTGCTGTAGATGTTGTTCTGGGTTCTTTTGTGACCTCCTGGATGAGTCGTCGATGCGCTCTTGGAGTAATTTTGGTAGGCCGGCCACCCCTGGGAAGGTTCACCACTGTTCCATGTTTTCTCCGTTTGTGGATAATAGCTCTCACTGTGGTTCGCTGGAGTCCGAAAGCCTTAGAAATGGCTTTGTAACCCATTCCAGACTCATTGATGTCAATGACTTTGTTTCTCATCTGTTCTTGAATTTCTTCAGATCGGGGCATGATGTGTTGCTTTTTGTGATCTTTTAGCCTACTTCATGTTGTCAGACAGGTTCTGTTTAAGTGATTTCTTGATTCTACAGTTCTGGTAGTAATCAAGCCTAGGTGTGGCTAGTGAAATTGAACTCAGCTTTCCAAAAAATATGGTTAATCACAGTTAATTCATGATTTAACAAGGGGGGGCAATTACTTTTTCACATGGGAACAGGTTGGTTTGGATAGCTTTATTTCCTCAATAAATGAAATCATAATTTAAAAACAGCTTTTTGTATTGACTCAGGTTATCTTTGTCTGATATAAAAATGTGTTTGATGATCTGAAACATTTAAGTGTATATATATAGACGTGTGTGTGTGTGTGTGTGTGTGTGTGTGTGTGTGTGTGTGTGTGTGTGTGTGTGTGTGTGTGTGTGTGTGTGTGTGTGTGTGTGTGTGTGTAATATTACGTTCCATTTCCTTATGGCTGTACATCCAATAATGAGTTATTTAGGGAGGGAAGCATGTATCCAAGCTTAGCATCAATGGCTGTAAGCCAGTAGGACTTTCTAGCATGGCTACATCACGACTTTCTGTGTGGAGTTTGTATGTTCTCCCCGTGTTTGCGTGGGTTTCCTCCGGGTAGTCCGGTTTCCTTCCACAGTCCAAAAACATGCAGGTTAATTGGTGACTCAAAATTGTCCGTAAGTGTGAATGTGAGTGTGAGTTAGTGTCTGTCCCTATGTGTCGGCCCTGTGATAGACTGGCGACCTGTCAAAGGTGTACACACCGCCTCTAGCCCTGTGTCGGCTGGGATAGGCTCTTTTTTTATTATTATAGATTTTAGTTTTGCTTCTAAGTTTTCTTATATTTTTCTTTTGGATTTTTGTTTTTCTTTTGGCTATCTTCTTTTTTGTTTGTGGATTTTGATTTTTCTTTTGTAGACTTTTGGCACAAATCTCATTCCATAGAATATACAGTAGTGTTCTAAAGTTCACTGGTAAATAACATGTATGTCATGGCAGTTTACGAACTCTTGTTTTTCTGTGATGGAATGATTGGAGCACAAACGTCTTTGTCTCAAAAAACATTCATTAAATTTGGTTCTTTTATGGATTTATTTTGGATGTTGGAGCCATTATACCATTTTGTTTGTTTTGATTTATACTCGTGTACATTCCACTAATTGTAATTCCTGTTGTAACCACTGGGTGGCTCGTCACATTGATAAATCAGCATCGTGGTGCGGGACAACAGGTGAGGAACTGGGAGAAAGCACACAGTTTTTTTTACCAAGTCAGCTGCCAGGATGGTGACGAGCAATCCAAGAACCACCAAACAATAAGAGTATTTTTTTGAGAAAGTAGAAGAAACTATTGGAAACTCTGGACTGTCATGACACACATGTCCTTTACAAGTGAATGTAAACGTTTGATCACAACTGTACGTCATTTCACAAAATGGTATCTCTTTAAAACGAGTTTACCTTGTTTGTTCAGGCAGGAAATATATTCCTTGTTGTGTCATTTCTAAAAGAGTCTATCTGGCTTTTAAAACGCTTTCTCTTTTCCTCCCCTTTCTTTCCCCAGGTTATGGAGTGGGTTTGTTTTATTCTCATTCATCTCATTCCAGGTTTACACTCAGGTAGGCTTTATGTTTTAGTGATGTTAGAAGTTTAAGGCAGCCTCCTGAAGCCTCTTCCAACGATTTTATTTCTGTTCAACCAACAGAATAAAAAGATTCAAGTCAAGTCAGCTGTAAAAATTACATGTCTGCATTCTGCTTGAAAAAGTTGCGGTCTTAATCATTTATCTGTTGTTTTGTCTAGAAATTTTGACAGAAAATCATTCACTGGTCGTTTCAAGTGTATCAGCAATGGTTGGGGATGATGTTGTCCTACCATGCAAAGTGAAACCCCCTGCTGATGTGACGAACCTGACAGTTGATTGGTCCAGAAATGACTTGACACCAAAGCGTATCTGTTTTCAAAGGAGTAAGAAATTCAACATAGAGAATAAAAACTACACGTCACGGGTCAACTTGTCTCAAGAAGGACTGAAGAAAGGCAACGTCTCACTGAAGCTCTCTGGAGTTAAAATATCTGACCAAGGGAACTACACTTGTGTCGTGTCTGAGGGACAAAAACTACCAAATAAAAGAAACGTTCAACTCACAGTTTGTATGTAAAATATATGCAGAAGTCAAAATTTTTTAAATAAGATGTTGGCTTACCTGATGCTACAAGTTTAGCTTCTCACACGTTCTGTAACTCTTTAATAATGCTGTTGGATATAAGCCAAATATGTCAAATTGAGCTACCATTATTGCTACATTTATAGTATTTATGGAAACACAAGTTGTATTTTGTAAATATTAACCAAATTCCCTTGGTTTGATTGTGGGACACTTTGGAAGCTAATATAAATCAACAAATACATCCCCACACATTTTCTTTTCATCTGTGCTATGTTGAGTATCTCAGATAGTTCACACTTTCTATGGTTCATTTTTATTGTAAAACACTTTCCAATTTCCATTACAAAATGGAAAGCCCAATGTTTTCAGTTGTTGACCCATGCAATCTGGTGTCTGTCTTTGTAGATAATGTTTCTGAACCAGTGATCACTAATCTTGGACCTAAAGATGGCGGGTTGGTTCTGCAGTGTGAGGCCAGAAGCCATGTCTCTGAGCCTGTGGTGAAGTGGATGGAGAAAGATAGAGATGAGATTTCAAACTCAGATCCAGACACATTCTTTGACCCCGATGGACTCTACAATGTGACCAGCAAAGTGACTGTAAATCAGACAGTCTCCAACACATTCATCTGCAGTGTTGAATCCAGAGAAAAGGAAATCACTGTTCCTGGTAACATCACTGTTATTTTAATGCAATTTTTCAAATTGATGTAAAAGAAAAAAAATTATGATTATAAGATGTAAAACATATTTTGTTATCGTCCCCTTTAAAATCACTTAACTCAAAGGTTCTGCTTTTTCTGCAGGGTCTTATTTTACAGGTCTTACTGGTGGGAATCCAGATGATGGTTCCAATCCAACTGGAGACAGTGGTCTGTGGTGGAAGATACTGGTGTCGGTGGTGCTTCTGGTGGGACTTCTGGTGGGGCTGGTGCTGGTGCTGAGGTGGATAGGGGTTATCCCCTCCTTAATTTGTAAAAAGAAACCAACAGGTGAGTGACCAACATCTTTTTGTCTTTGATTCTTAAACAAACAAAAAAAAAAGTAATATAAAGACGCTTGTATGTGTGTATGTTTTACCATTCAGGAATCTCTCTATGTCTGTGTATTGTTTCATCCAAATGAAAATGAACAAAAATCGTTTTTTATGCATATTCATTACATATGTCATACAGAAGAGACATGTTGTAGATTTGAATTCATAGTTTACTTCAAGTTTGCTCTAACTACAATGTCTCTCTCTCTTAGTAGACTTAATTGATATAGTTTCAGCACCGGCCGGTGGACAGCTCCCTGCATGTTTCCACGTGCCTTATCATTGTTGATTAGTCTCACTTGGGGATTATTGTTTGCACCTGTTTTGTCTAATGTTCCTCCCCACCTTAACCATTAAACCTTTTAAGTCTCCATTTCGATTTTCTTTGAGAGAGTTGTCTCAATAGTGCCATTACATGTATGTCTCTTATAGATAATAAACCAAAATAGTAATTGTGTTTATTAGTTAGTAAGTGACTTAATTGATAGTTCAGTAGCTATAACTACAATGTCTCTCTTATAGATAATAACCAAAATAGTAATTGTGTTTATTAGTTAGTAAGTGACTTAATTGATAGTTCAGTAGCTATAACTACAATGTCTCTCTTATAGATAATAACCAAAATAATAATTGTGTTTATTAGTTAGTAAGTGACTTAATTGATAGTTCAGTAGCTATAACTACAATGTCTCTCTTATAGATAATAACCAAAATAATAATTGTGTTTTAGTAGTTTGTAAGTGATTTAATTAATAGTTCTAAATGTATGTTTCCTCTAACTACAATGTCTCTCTTGCAGATGATAATAATAGTTTATTAGTTTTTAAGTGATTTGAATGAATAGTTCAAAATCTAAGTCTCCTTTAACTACAATGTCTCTCTTATAGATAATAACCAAAATAATAATTGTGTTGATTAGTTTGTAAGTGATTTGAATGAATAGTTCTAAATCTAAGTCTCCTCCGACTACAATGTCTCTCTTATAGATAATAACCAAAATAGAGAATTGTGTTGATTAGTTTGTAAGTGAATAATAACTGTTCTAAACTTGAGTTTGTGTGTATCAATGTCTCTCTTGCATGTGTTCCAAAACAGATTGAGTGTGTTCCATTAATAACTGGTTGACTATTAATTAACAATCCATGAATTATGTGTGCTATTGATACTTTTTTAATAACAATCCATGAATTAGATCCCTCGACAGTGATTGATGAAAACCAAATATCCATCACCTCATTGGTGGGTGCTCAGGACAATTCTACGTCACCGTGATAACCAGCCACAAGAGCCTGACGTTTGAATAAAAGTAGACATTTTTTTTAAGAAACAAATGTCAAAAAGTATGACTCCTTTTGAGGGCACTGGCAGGAGAATGGAGCGTGTTTCTTTGACGGCGGAAGGAAACCGTAGTTCGCAGAGTAAACCCACACAAACACGGGGAGAAGATGCAAACTCCACACAGAAAAGCCCAGGAGTCAAGTGGGGTTTGAACCTAGGCCCTTCTTGCAGTGAGGCAACAGTGCTAACCACTGAGCCACCGTTCTGCCCGCACTGTTACTGGTAGGTCGCTTTGGATAAAAGCTAAACCACAGTAATGTAATGGGTGACTAGAAAATTCAAACTGTGCCTAAAATCAGACCCAGCCATGACTCCACCATGTTAAGTAGCTACTGTAGTAAGAGTGACTATCACCACTAGCAGAAGCACTGAGGTGATTGGGTGAAAGGAAACACAGCTTGTGTACGTTGGACACGGTTTGGGGAGAAGAGGAGAGGTACTGGTTCTGCACTGCCATGTCTAGTCCAATCCAGTCTAACAAGTGTGATGGCTGAAAATACGAGACATTTTGAGTTTGAGTTTTCTAGTCACCCATTACATTACTGTCATTGAACAGACACTTTAATCCAAACCAACATACGAATAGATAGGGTAAAAAAACACAAGTCAGGAAGATAAATAAGTGCATCCCTGAGCCAATAGCCGAGATAAGAGCTGAGCAAGTGCCACACCCCACCCCTATACCTGTGCCTTAACTCTAACACTAACTCTAACCCCACCCCTATACCTGTGCCTTAACTCTAACCCCACCCCTATACCTGTGCCTTAACTCTAACGCTAACTCTAACCCCACCCCTATGGTTGTGCATTAACACTAACTCTAACCCCACCCCTATACCTGTGCCTTAACTCTAACACTAGCTCTAATCCCACCCCTATACCTGTGCCAAATCACCGACCCTAACCCCTAACCTTTAACTCTAACCCTAACCCCACCCCTATACCTGTGCCAAATCACTGACCCTAACCCTAACCCCTATGCCTAACCTGATCCTTAACTCTAACCCTAACCATTAAGACTAACCCTAACCCCACCCCTATGCATAACCCTTAATCTAACCCTAACCCTTACTCTAACCCTAACCCCACCCCTATGCATAACCCTTAAATCTAACCCTAACCCTAACCCTAACTCTAACCCTTAACCCAACCCCACCCCTATGCATAACCCTTAAATCTAACTCTAACCCTTAAGCCTTACCCTAACCCCACCCTATGGCTGTGCCAAACCCCTGACCTAACCCTAACCTTAACTCTAACCCAACACTTAACTGTAACCATAACCCTTAACCCTAAACCCACCCTATGCCTGTGCCGAAAAACTAACCCTAACCCTACCCGTATGCCTAACTCTTAACCCTAACCCCACTCCTAAGCCTGTGCCAAAACATTGACACTAGCACTGACAATGGTCCTGTGTCAAAGAGCCATTCAATTTGCACTGAGATTCAAATCCAAAGTGAAAGTTTTGCATCTCTTTCTGAGTCACCTGATCCAGTTAGGGTCAACACGCAGGTACTTGGTGCTTTGTAACAGTGACGCGGTTCTTTGTGGAGAAAATAACAGAATGCACTTTCATTTACTCTGGGTTCAATAGTGTGTGCAATGGAATCTTACTGGGATCATTAATTAACTTTTGGTTTTGACATGTTTTTTTTACATTTGTCTGTTAGTGTTTATTAATGTAATAAAATGTTTGAGTACAATATTATGTTCAAATGTTCCATTTATTGATGAAACTGAATAACATCACAGACTGACTCAGTATAACATGTTGTATATTATACAGTATTATATATGTATACTGAATGTTTCATATTCATCAATGTCTATCAAACAGAGTAACATCACAGAGGGACTTGACAACATGTTGTATGTTAACCAGTTTCTGTATAATGTTCACACCAAAGGCTACACACCCTGTAACATCACAGAGGGACTTGACAACATGTTGTACATTAACCAGTTTCTGTATAATGTTCACACCAAAGGCTACACACCCTGATCAGAAATGTGACTCATTTGTTTACAAACTGTGATAAGGAAGAACTGCCTATGCATTAAAACATTTTCTATCTGTATAACTGTACAAAATGTTTCTGATTTGTTTTGTTTCTTTTTTTTTTAAATATATATAAAAACAAGTTTCATGTCATGAAAAAACTTTACATAGACAGCTAAATGACAGGAAGTGACCTTATTTGCTGACAGAGCATATGACGATGCACGGAACAGAAATGCCATCTAGTGGAATAAAGTAATTACTACAGCAGTGTTCAGGTATCGCTTGAAGAGTAACCTACCCAACTAATTGATAATAACAAACCTATTAATTAATACACAACATATGGTTTTTGTTCAAATGGATTGTTTCACCCTGATTTTGCCCAAGTGTATACCTATTCCCAAATATAAGCTTATTGAGAAATACTACCTAAATACAAGCTTGTTAAGCGATACTTACCCCAAATGCAAGCTTTTTCATCAATAAAGACACAGTTCTTTGAACATGTTTGTCTGCTGAAGTGTGCACCAATGTGGATGTGAAGTTTTAAGACAAGTATGTGTGTGTGTGTGTGTGTGTGTGTGTGTGGGCCCAAATGCAAGCTTCTTCGTTTTGGAGGTTGGTTACTCTTTAAAGATTCTTTCAACTTGTTTAAAAATGCCTGATATTCAATGTTGCCTAGTGCACCAGATTTGTAGAGTGTCAGCAAAAACCCTACTGTGAATCTAACTTTAAACAACACGTGGACAAAACATTTACATAGGAAATAAAATGTTAAATAAAGCATATTAATCAATATTATAGCAAAAATAAATAAATGGTTTGGTAAAATGAAATATTTATTTATGTGCTGCTGTGAATTACACATGGATTCAAATCATTACCATTATGAGTGCCTTGCTCAAAAGCCCTGTGGCAGAGTTAGACAAACTCATCCTGTCTTCATACTGTCACTGTTTTAAGACAAAGACAGCTATTTTGTCAACGGATCCCAACTTTCTCGCTGACTCTCAAGCAAAAGCACTCCACCTGCTCACTGCTACCGGGGCTTCTGTTTGACGGGTGACCGTGCACTCACCGGAGTTCTTTGAATGTAGTTCTGTTTGTGCTTGTATGTGTGTGAGTGTGTGTGTGTGTGTGTGTGTGTGTGTGTGTGCATGTCTGTTTGTGTGTCTGTTTTGTGTGC
>JAPMUY010003857.1:12500-22500 GCA_026901105.3 Galaxias olidus
CACTTTGCTCCTAAAGCACGCACACACACACACACACACACACACACACACACACCCTCATGGTGAACCGTATTTTGTCATAAGGACAAGAAAAGACTGACCAAAACTAGTCAATTCAAAAAGAGATACAAAGAATGTGTGTGTGTCTATTAGAGAGAGAGCGAGAGAGGGAGAGAGAGAGGGATAGCTTCTAGGTGTGTGTGTGTAGATGCTTTTTATTACATCATTAATGCACACATTATGTAACTTATTTTATCACACACACCCCACGGAAACACACACAGACACAGAGACATACAGACACACAGATACACACACACACACACACACAAAGACACGCGCACGGTCAGTTGTTCCGGTATATAGCAGAAAGGGTAACCTGAGATAGTAACTAAAAAGGCTTTTCTTTGGAGGAGAAAGACGTCACAAAGTGACAGCAGTGACAAAGCTGAAAGATGGAGCGTGTGCATTGAAGCAAAGGAACGCCGAGTTCATATCACTTATATTAGACAACCACCAAGATGGAAAAAAAGATGAAAGTGAACTGAAATAGAAAGGATTAAAAGGTTTTGGGTACTTATCTTGGACAATAGATAAGGAGGGAGAGAGAGAGATAGAGAGGGAGAGGGAATGACGAAGGGATGGATAGATTAGAGAAAAACAGGGATGAAAGGGAAGAGAACTAGAGATGAGGATAATAAATAAATGCACTCAGCAGTACCTGTCATAGACTGATAGTAATATTAGAAAAGGAGGAGGAATGAGAGAGGGAGAGAAAGGGGGATGGGGAGAAAGAGAGACTTTTGACTTTCAAAATAACTTTTATTGTACACTTGACGTATTATATACAAGGCGGTACTTCAAGATAGTTTTACATTTTATTTTATTTTTATAAATATAGATTTGTCCATGTTATTCCCCCCCACCTCCCCCCTACAGTCTCAAATATGAAGCACCAGCTGGTCCATACTGTCCACAGAGCACACCACCTCACTGTGACACCATCAGTGTTCAAAAACCATGACACTGTCCTTCATTTTGTGGTAGGCAGTCCGCTGCCATGCTTGCTCTGACTGCCATTCTGAACACTGCGACCAAATTGGCCCCACTGCCCCCCTCCATCTCCAACTTGTGGGTTTTGTAGATAGCCAGCTTTGCCTGACCCAGGAGAAAATTTGCCATTGTGCATGCATCGTCCTGTGTTCTCCTCGCTATATCTTACAGTAAACACAAACAGACAGTGGTTAAATAAAAATCCCAATCTCCTCAACGTTTTTTCCAACAGTGCAAACAAGATAGCTAAACAAACTCTGGTTGAAGAAATGGTACACTGGGTCCGGGGCTAACCAGAAAGGGCAGTTGGACAACACATCAGAGTTGAAACGGGAAACAAAAACATTGGTGGGGACAGCAGAGTGGAGGACCCGCCACTGCAAGTCTCCAGTTCTCTTGGGGGTCGGGGCCTTGTACAGCAGCCTACAAGTGGGGGACAGACTTGGGGGGACCAGCATCTTCTCACGCCACTTTGTGTCAGGACGACAGGCTAGTTGTTTTGAAAGTGCAGATTTACTACACAGGTAATACAGAGTATTTTCCCCCACTGTGGCAAATCTCAGATCCTTCATCCACTGGAAGGACAGCTGTTGTCGCTCTCCAACCTCGTCGATCGCAGCTTGGGGTGAAAAAAGGAGGTCCGGGAACAAAACCATACTGGTAGTGTTTTCCATGAAACCAATGGTTGAGGGTTTCAGAGTATCTGGAAGGGATATCCTAAATCTTCTTATCAGCTCACACACCTGCCTCATTGACCTACACCCCAATGGCTGCCAATATCCAGTGCAGACCTCCATCGACAGGTTCCCGGGTCCAACAAGTGCCTCAGCTTCATTATCCCTGCCTTCATGTAGGACTGCACAACACTCTACCCAACTTCCTTGTGTGGTCATAAGTGTGTTGAAAAACAAGGCTTCTTCCACTCCATAATGACTGTCTTTTTCTCTAGTTATGTTAAGAAACGCCCACGCTCTGAATACAGACGCTTAGAAGAGAGGCAGTGGAAACTGCTGTAGCCATTTACTGTTCATCAAAAACAGATGTCTGTCCAGGCACAGGTCCCCAATACAATGTAGTATAGAGCAGGCAAAGGGGACCCAGCTCAGAGTGTCTGGAGAGTGGAGGAGACGTTGGACTGCCTGTAGCCTCAGAGATGCCACCTTGTTGACAATGTGGACGCGACCCTGCCCGCCCTCAGCCAACGGAAGATACAGGACCCCTGGAGGCAGCCAGTGATGTCCATCCCAGAAGAAATTCACAAATGCTTTCTGTATATGGCCAACAAGAGAGACGGGGGGGGGGGGGGGTCAAGAACAGCTACTCGATGCCAAAGCATTGATGCTGCCAGGTTGTTGACCACCAGCAGCCTCCCTCTGTATGAAAGCTGCGACAATATCCATTCCCAGCGATGCAGCCGACCTGGGACCTTCTCCTCCAGGCCTGCCCATTTCATATTCCTGTATTCCTCCTTACCCAGGTATACTCCAAGAAATTTGAAGCCCTCCTTATTCCAACTGCAAGGCTGTGGTAATCTTGGTGGTGCTGACTCCAGCCATTCTCCTAATAAAAGGAAGAACACTTGCCCCAGTTAATCCTGGCAGAGGAGACTTCCTGGTAAACTTGAATACACTTGGAAAGTGCCTGCATATCCTCCTGAGATTTTAGGAACACAGTGACTTCATCTGCATATGCTGTTAGAGACACAGGGATGACCTCTGGGATCCCTGGGGCAAGAATGTCACTCAGTTTGGCCCTCAGTTTTACCAGAAGCGGTTCTATGGCAATGGTGTACAAAAGACCCGAAAGTGCACACCCCTGACGGATGCCTCTGGAGACACAAAACGGCCTGGTGAGTGATCCATTAATTTGTAGAACACTAAAAACATCCCTGTACAACACCCTAATAAAGCCTATGAACCCGGGTCCAAATCCAAATGCTTCCAGGGTCTTGAACAGGAAAGAGTGATGCACCCTATCAAAGGCCTTCTCTTGGTCCAGGGAAAAGATCCCCAGATCCAGCTTTTGATGTGTTGCTGCAGTGATGACGTCTCTGACCAAAAACAAATGATCAAAAATGGAACGCTTTGGGATGCAGTAGGTCTGGTCACTGTGTATGACAGATCCAAATGCAGTTTTTAGCCTGTTAGTGAGTGCTTTGGAAAAGATCTTTGTGTCCACACAGAGAAGCTATGCAGGCCGCCAGTTTTTAAGATGTTCCAAATCACCCTGCTTAGGCAGCAAAGTTAGAACTGCCCTGCGACAACTCAGGTGAAGGCTGCCCTCCCTAACACACTCTTGGAAAATAGCATGAAGGTCCGGTCCTAGGAGAGACCGGACGCCCTTGTAAAACTCTCCTGATAGGCCGTTTAACCCGGGTGAGCGGCCAGAGGTCTGCTGCTGCATGGCGTCCGTTTATTCATCGTACAATAGGGGGCACTCCAATCCCAGAGCCTCGTCCTCTCCCAGGCGTGGTAAGTCTTGCAATAGCTCATTCGCCACTGCCCCGTCACGCTGTTCGGCCCTGTACAAATCTTTGTAGGAGAAAGCGCTAGAGCGTATCTCCTCGGGATCGGATGTTTCCCTCCCACTAGGGAGCTTTAGGCGCTGTAGGTGCTTAGTCTCGGCTGGTTGCTTCTCTAGGCAAAAGAAAAATTTGGTAGAAGTATCCATTTCCTTAAACTGCATGTAGCGACCTCTCACCAGAGCGCCCTGCCTTCTTTCCGCCAGAAGATTCCTGAGTTGCAGTTTGTTCTGGCTTACAATTTCAGCAAGATCTGACGCACCGTTACCACTGGCCTGAGAGATTACTAAGAGAATCTCTTGCTCCAAAGCTTCAATTTTCCTCTTGCACATCCTAGTGGAGTTGGCTGCATACTACTGTCAAAACATCTTTATCTGGACCTTCCCTGCGTCCCACCACTGTCTGAGGGTCTGGTAGTGTGATTTTTCAGCCCTCCGGGTCTCCCAAAACTGGGTGAACCTACTCATGAAGGTCTGCTCCTGAAAAACGCTGCCGTTGAAGTGCCAGTATGGGGAACTTGGCCTACTCATTGTACTGGTGGCTGAAACGGACACATAATGATGGTCAGAGAGGCCCGTGGGGGTGATATAGTTCTTCGAAAAACACCCGTCTTGCTTTGAAATATAGAAACGGTCCAGTCATGCCCCTGATATCATATTTATATTTACCTTGAGCCAGCTGTACTGCCTAGAGCCTGGAAAAGACTCCATCTATGTGTCAATGGGATTGTGATAGATGACTGGTTCCGGTCAATGGTGTGGTCCAGAGTGGAGTTGAAATCCCCCCCGAGAAAAAATGCTCCTGTTAGGTACGCAGTCTCTGAGAGCATCTGACAGTGCTGTGAAGAACACCATTTTGTCTTGCCCCTCATTAGGAGCATATACATAAAAAAATGAGTATTGTGTCCCAGCCAGAGTAGCATCCACCCTCATAAGGCGCCCTGGTATGACGTTCACACTAGACAGCTCCTGCCAAGTACACACAGGTAAGAGGAGGATAGCCACGCCAGCACTGACATTAGAACCGTGATTTAAGAAAACCGGCCCCTTCCATTCCTTTTGCCACTGCAGTTGGTTGACCTGGTCTGAGTGGGTCTCGTGGGAAAAATGACTGAACCTAGCTTCAGTTAAATATAGTCCAGAAGGGCTCCTTACTTCCAAAGAGCATGTCCTGCGCACAACTTTCGACTCCACTTGGCCCACAGTAGACCTCGTCTTGCGCTTCCCCTGGCTCCGCGGGCTCCTCTGCGACAGAGACTGCGAGGTGAATGGTAGCTCCTCCCCTTCGCCGCCCTGCTCCAGTACTTACCGTGTTGCCGCGTCGGGCGGTGGCGCTGCACTCGCCGATGAGGGACCGGTGATCACAGAAGTCGAATTAGATTGTATTAAATCCATAGGCCTATTTTCGGTGGTGGTAACGTTAAGATCCAGAGGTGGGTCGATCAATTCGTCATCCTCCAGCACCACTGCCACCTTTTTCGGGGCAGCAGATAGGGGAGTTGTTTCCCCCAGCATTAACCTCTGTCTCGGAATTTTCATTCCTCAGGCAGGAATTTCTTATGTGCCCGTGTTCCCTGCACCCAAAACACTGAATTGTATTGGAGGAAATGTAAATTATATAATCTCTTCCTTCATGCACTAGTTTGACATCCACATCCAAATCTTGGTATTTACCATCGAGAATAATGTACGTCTGTCTGCGAAAACATGTAACATGCTCCAAACTCAGGCACTTTAGAGCGGAGCAGTCTCGTGTTTATCGGGGCAGTCAATTTTACATATCTGGCCAAGATTCTTTCCAACATTGCATTCTCAAAAAAAGGGGGCACATTTGGGAGGATAATCTTAGTGGATGATGACAAGAGCGGCAACACCTGTACTAATAAATCTTTGATTATAAGTCCTTCTTCCACAAGTGTATGCACTAAAGCCACCTCCAAAAGAAACACCACAATTGCCTTAGTCATTCTCGATGCGGAGATAATATTTATTCCCCTGATGGCTCCACTCATCGCCACCAAAACATCAACCACACTTGAGCGTTAGGTATGCATTTGCAGCCGTGCTTGGCTGTCAGTCGGGCCGTGAGGTTTGCACGCTCACCTGGCGTCCCCATGCTTCCTTAGCCCAATTGTTTGCTATGGCGAAAAAATAGACGATAAAGTAAAGACCGCCAACTGCGGTCAGCCACAAAAATGATGGTACACCAGGGGTGAGCTCAATTGGTGACAGCACAACTATAAAAAAGGACTAGCAGCATTTATAAAAAAAGAACAAAAACTAATCCTCGACACGGAGCTGCTCTCACATGCGACTTCCTCAGAGAGAGAGAGAGAGAGAGAGAGAGAGAGAGAGAGAGAGAGAGAGAGAGAGAGGGAGGGGGGAGAAAGAGAGGTAAGAGCAGAGAGAAGTGATGATTTTCCTAACTTTGTCAGAGAAGTTAAGGTGTGTCTGACCCTACGGGCGACCCATGGCAGCACACACACACACACACACGCGCACACACACACATCACTATCCATAGCGAGACAAACTCCACATATAGATTCCCTAGACAGATATGGCTCTTTGTAAAAGCTTCCACATCATTCTCCTGTGACCTTAGCTTATTAGAAAGAAAGGGATTTGATTCTGCATTAACTTGGTCTCTGTGCCCTTTGACCCAGAAGTTGATCTTAGTAATGCCTGAGGAGCACTGAGCGCTCCTTGTTCATGCTTGTGTTTCTCTACTGTGACACCTACTCTTCTACTGACTATGTTCTTTGTTTCAACGCTGTTAAGTCTCGTTTGATCTGCAGTGTCTTGTCACCCAGCTGCAAGTAGCTTGCTCAGAATCCCCAAGTAAGGTTATTAGATTAGATTACGATATTAGATTAGTGGAGTAAATGTTAGAAATCTGCTGATAGTAGTTTAGTGGAGGAGGTTAAGTTAGAAATCTTTTCAGATAGTAATTTAATAGAGGAGGTTTGAAATCTTGTAAAATAGTAGTTTAGTAGAGGAGGTTAGAATTGTCCAAAAACCTTAGTCTAATTGAGAAGGCGGGACCAGAATATTATAGAAAGAAATCCCATCGGTAGTGGCAACATTAAAGTCCTCCATCCTATTGGAGGAGGCAGGATTGGAAACATCTAATAGAGTGTGAGGTCATAGAGCTGACGGGGAAGACAAGCAGGTCGCCGTGGTAATAGCTCCCAACGTTCCGAGACAGGATTATCTTATTAGAGAGAGAGAGAGCGGATCGCCGTCCCAGGGTTAGCGGGTCGACCGCTAATTCACTGAGCCAAAAAGAAGAAGGTAACAAAGTCTTTGTGCTGGTCTGAAGTCAGTCATACGGCTCTGTCTGTTTGAAGGAGAAGGTAACACAGCCTTTGTGCTGGTCTGAAGTCAGTTGTACAGATCTGTCTGTATGGAGAAGGTAACACAGCCTTTGTGCTGGTCTGAAGTCAGTTGTACGGCTCTGTCTGTATGAAGGAGCTACAGGATTAAGGAAACGAGACTGTTCACTAATGTGCTCTCAGTGGTCATGGGTTTTGTAGGTTTAGATTTTTTTATCAGAGAAAGAAGTGGGAGCCAATGTCTACACCTACAGTTCCAGTCAAAAGTTTGGATACACTTTCTCGTTCTAAGTGAATGGGGTTTTTGACTTGAACTCTACAGTGTTGATGACATTCAGTAACAATGAGTAAGAACAATCTAAACACTGACGCTGTACTTACTAAACATCCGATATATGTGTTGCCTCTTTGTCAACCTGCAGAGTGCATTGTTGTTGTTTTAGCTTTCTGATTATATTACTATAACCAGTCAGCTGACCAGGAAGTAACATTTACAGGAAATGGTGCAAAAGATAACCCAGAACACTATCCCGTATTACTCTTCTAAGGCTAGTGTCATACAGCATGGTTGCATCTGGAAAAAATGTGCAATGTTATTGGTCAACCATAGCATCAACTGACAACTGGTGCTAGCGAAGCTAGTGGTGCAGTTTTGCATTAGCATTATTTAGCCGTAGTTATCATTAGCAAAATTAAAGTTAGCGGTAGCCCTTGGATATGAATGCACGCAGAGCTGTTTTCACAGCTGGGTTTTCAAATATTATGTGCTATTATTGATCAAGTACAAATGAACAGCCATCGGCTAAAAATAAGATTTCATCAATTCTTTGAAATGTTCCTTCTTTTTATATAAATTCCTGGAACAATCATTCAGTGATGGGTTTGCGATGCAGAAAAATTTACTTTCCTTTCAGGCAAAGCGTAGCAACTGTCATATTCCGATTTCTAGCAGCGTTTTATCAGATCTACAGCTTGGGCTGTGTCACAGAGGTGTGTGTGTGTATCTCCATGGTAGCTGGGCTTCTAAATGGCTTTGAGCACTGTGTCCGGTTTCCGCGTGTGCAGAAATTAAAGGGAATGTGAATGCGAACATTTGGTTTGAGCGTGACTGCGGGAGGTGGGTTAGGGTTAGGGTTAGTGAATGTCTCCTTTTTCGTTTGGTTAGAGAGTGACAGCGGGAGGTGGGTTAGGGTTAGTGAACGTCTTCTTTTTCGTTTTGTTATAGAGCGACAGTGGGAGTCAGGTGGGTTAGGGTTAGTGAACGTCTCCTTTGTCGTTTGGTTAGAGAGCGACAGTGGGAGTCAGGTGGGTTAGGGTTAGTGAACGTCTCCTTTGTCGTTTGGTTAGAGAGCGACAGTGGGAGTCAGGTGGGTTAGGGTTAGTGAACGTCTCCTTTGTCGTTTGGTTAGGGAGCGACAGTGGGAGTCAGGTGGGTTAGGGTTAGTAAACGTCTCCTTTGTCGTTTGGTTAGAGAGCGACAGTGGGAGTCAGGTGGGGGCTGAGTGGACCCGTCAGGTACAGCCGGCTGTCAGATGGTACACGGTGTTACCACTAGGCTGATATCTCATACCGTGGAGCTAATGTTAAAACCGCTATCCACACCATGACTTCTGTGTAACAGCTCTGAGGGACCAGGACACACACACACACACACACACACGCAGACTACTGCCACACACACCCCACTTCTGACACACATACACATGAGCCACTACTGATACACTCACACACCACTACTGCAACACACACACACACACATACCCACACACTCGAACAAATACACACACACACCACTGCTTCAAAACGCACACACACACCACTGCACACGCAGACACACATACCAACAGATACACACAATACACATACACGCACACACCACTACCCACACACATACACAAAAACACAGCAAAATCTCTCCATCCTAAAATTGCACACTCACACAGATACATACACACATATGCACACACAGCAAAAATTCCCATTCATACGCACACAGTAACTTGATTCCCCCTATGCATACAGTACATACTCTAAACTCACACACACATACACACACACGTCCACACACGCTCACACACATACACACGTGGCTAAAAACCTTTCCCAGCATGCCCCAGTGTTGTTGGTGGTGCACGACGCTCCTTAACATTTTCCCACCTCATCTATCCTGACCTTTTCACGGGCGGCGGCCATTATCCCGTCCAACGAGCAGCACTTAGAGCTGTGTGCTAATGTTTTCTGTTCAACACTCGCATCGCTGCCGGATGTCCTTCTGTCACCATCCAGTCAGGACAGGGTCCCGCTTGAACACACACTTACTCAGTGAACATACTGAATACATCAGTGTGCTACCAATACACACACATACTGAATACATCAGTGTACTACCAATAAATACACATACGGAATACATCAGTGTTTTACCAATATACACACACATACTGAATACATCAGTGTACTACTAATATACACATATGGAATACATCAGTGCACTACCAATAAATACACATACTGAATACATCAGTGTACTACCAATATACACATACTGAATACATTAGTGCACTACCAATATACACATACTGAATACATCAGTGTACTACCAATATACACACACATACTGAATACAACAGTGTACTACCAATACACACACACATACTGAATACATCAGTGTACTACCAATATACACACACATACTGAATACATCAGTGTACTACCAATAAACACGTACACCTATATCAGTGAACTAAAATAAACACACACACTTCATGTTGGACATATCTGTGCCCAGGAAGCCAATTCAAATAGACTAAAGGAAGAGAGAGGACAGAGGGAAGGAGAGAGAGGGGGATGAAGGAAGGAGAGAGAGGCGGATGAAGGAGAGGCAGAGGGAAGGAGAGAGAGGGGATGTTGGAGAGGCAGAAAGAAGAAGAGAGAGGGGGATGTTGGAAAGGCAGGAGACATCTGTGCTGCTCCTCTCTTCCAAGGTTGCCACGGTGACTGTTAGTCAAAGGGCCACACAGATCACAGGTTGCTAGCCTCACAACATGTTGTCATTGTTACCATGGTATGTGCTCTGTTGCTAGGTTACATTA
>JAPMUY010003861.1:0-28114 GCA_026901105.3 Galaxias olidus
ATCTCTGCATATATTGTTAGCTGAGGGTCTAAGGTAAACAAAAACATATGGTTTTACTGAGACAACTTCTATTTTTCACATAGATAAAGCAGGTTTAATGTCATGAGGCCTTTACAGAGAATAAACGCCTTGCTCTAGACTTTGAGACATATGCGACCTTTCAACCTGTACCACACATGCTATTGCGCAAATCTAAGTATATTCTCTGCATATATTGTTAGCTGAGGGTCTAAGGTAAACAGAAACATATGGTTTTACTGAGACAACTTCTATATTTCACATAGATAAAGCAGGTTTAATGTAACGAGGCCTTTACAGAGAATAAAGGACCATGGCTTTAAGGACCATGTAAAGAAGGCTGGGGTCTTTAGAGATGAGGTTACAATAGAGCAGGCAAAGTATTGCGGGGGATGTTCTGATTAGAGAACAGACAATTCTTATTCGAACAGGTTCATTGGTTGATTTAAGGTTAAAGTTGCATTCTTGAGTGGGCTGTGGTTTCTATGAAGAATCAAACACAAAGGATGAATAATATTATGAGGTGAAGAACACAAATACATTTATTATCTGACCTTTAAGTCAAACCTTTGGAGCTAAATTAGGGGCATGTGTCTCTTTATTTCATCAAACTGTATGCAATTACTTAGACAAAGTATAGTTTTCCTGAAGCAACCTTATTGTTTTGGTTAACCTATTTGCTTTATATTTTTAATATTTCATAAAATACTTACATACTTACTTACTACAGAATTATTTTTTATACCTTTTTTTTTACAATACAAACATTTTAGAAATAAACTTTTTTAATTTTAAAGTTTTTGGGCCAATTGCAGTGGAACGTGCTCAATTTCTGATTAAAAATTATATATAACACTTTATTTGTAATTTGTAATTAGTATTTTGGTTGCACTACTTTAATCAAAGACGAGCTCTTATTTTGAAGGCAGAACTGAGATTTCAGCGCCATGTTTGCATACGTCACGCCACTAATGTGACTAATGTCGCTGCCTTCACGCTACTGAAAAAATTCACCAATCGTTCTGAATAAGATACAGTTGGTCTGATATTTCTACAATAGTTTATTGTCAATCTAATGCGTTTTAAAATGCAAAACATCGATTTTGGAGAAAAAGCAATTTATGACGAAAACACTGTAGAATACAATTTCACAAATCAGGATCAGTCAAACGCAATTACTTTGAAACATTTTTGTCATAGGAGTAAAAAGTTATTAGCTGCTAAATTTTAACATCAAGCGAATACGAAATGCTATCATTACCGCGGTCTTGTTGCCATCCTCCATTTGAAATCTGCACTATATGACACAGCCAATGAATGAGTGAGATAGTGACATGAGGTAAAATACTTCTAACCTGATTTCCTAAAGTTTATCTTGATAATAAATGTACTATTAACAATATACCTTAACTATTTTGGCTAACGTTACGGTTAATTTGTCATGTTACCCGGCAATGCAGGTGAAAGTCAATGACACATCGCGTTTGCTAACCAAACGAATAACATGGTCGTAACGTACTACTACTTCGCGGTCAGTTCCAAGTGCCGTTTTGACATGTTTTTTAGATTAATATGGTTAAATTACCAAAATGTTCTCAATGTATCTATATAGGTATTTAACGTTGGCTAGCTGGCGAGACAGTCTTTACTCTGCAGTGCAGTAAAGCACATCCATTGTTGCCTTGGTAGGGCGGACAATAGAACGCAGTATTTTTAGTCAGAACTCAAAAAAGACAGTTGGTTCCGCATGCAGTGGAACGCTAAGCGCGAACCCATAACAAATGAATTGAAAAGAATGTTGGTGAAGCCCGTTTAGAGCTAAAGTTAAGTTTGCGTTAGAAAACACAAAACGGCACAGATGGCTATCACCTATTTAATTTTTATAAAACTAGGCGATAAACTAATGTAATGACAAACAAACCATGTATTCTTGTTGTAAACAAGTGTGCCTTCCACTGATTAATTTTGCATAATGATTGTTAAACAGCAAATCTCTGTAAAATAGCTTATAAATCTTCTTAGCTTTACCTGTATGTCTGAACATGCGAGCACCTCGATTACAGTCCTTTTAAAATAAAATGCAATGCCTCTAGTTTAAAACAATATCATTTTCATTAAAATCTAAAGATACACATTTAGCGATATTTCAAGTTGAAGTCGGAGACGCGAGTACACACAAAGCCATTGGAACCTATGGCATTTTTCCAGCGTTCTGACCAGAAAAAATATATTTCACATTACAAGGCATAACTAGGTCAAAGTTCAGAGCACCTCGATTTCGCGGGTCTCAAAATATAGCTGAGGATATTTGGCAACTATCTCTACTTTCGACGAAATCCAAAGATATGCATTTCGCGATATTTGCCTTTTTGTATGGGGTGGTTGGCATTATTGGCCTAGCGTGAGAACTGGTAATATATGACGTCACATGCAACGTTCAGACGACCTCCTACAGCTACTATTTCCAAGTTTGGAGAGGGTACGTCTAACTTGAAAGTCATTGGCGAGCTTTGTTAAAATATTTAATAAGTACATTGATCAGTCATGGTTTCAAATGGTATATTTATGTAAAATGGTATATTTATGTCGCAGAGCTCTATCAACTATTATAAGCAAAATATTCTAGCCATTAAGTCTTGGACACATCGCAATTTGTGTTTGTCCCCTTGTGGGAACACTGTTAATCATCTTCGCTCTATGGGATATTCAACTTAGTTATCTCAATGTCCTATCACTAAAGACAACATGACAAAGACCCAGGCCTGACATTCTGTCCAAAATAGTAAATTGCAAACTTTGCCCAATAGATGGCACCCTAAGACCACAAATAAAACCGAGTGCCTGTACTATAAAACCACTGTTTCGCGCCAATATCTTTCTCTCAGCGAAGGCAAGAACAAGAATGGCTAGCTCAATCTTGAGCAGTTGCGCAAATCCAGCCACGTCTTCTACTGATCAAATTACAGGTAAAGGGGAGCAGCAATATAAATTGTGTAAGGAACTAGGTATAGTTCTTAAATATGCGGATTTAATGGAATCACCAAACTTAAAGTTAGATGTATTGACTAATGGAGTTATCCTTGAGGTATATGCTTTCTGTAAAAATTTGGAAACAATGTCACTCCCGCGAGCTGTCATTGAATTACTTGCGTTCAATTTTGTAGAAATAGACACATGATTTTAGTGCAGCTGACCTTAAAAGATTTGGAACTCGAGTAAATAAATTGTACACAACAAAAATTATAAGGCCGGGCGAGAATATCATTTTTCTGAGTAAATAATTTGACCTCAATCTGGCTAAAAGAGAACCAAATTTGGATGCAGTGACAGGAGATGGAGAGCGTGAGGTAAGTATTGACGATACCGATCGTCTGATATTAGGCCTCAACGCTGAAGTAAATTGTTACAAACACTCAGTGAAACAGTCAAGAATTGGATCTTAAAATATCTGAATTAACAGCACAATTGAAGGGGAAGCGCGAGGCTGAAAGACTTGCAGGGCAAAAAATTAAAAGTCTCCAAACCAAATTAAACCATAGTTTGGAACAGAATCTAAGCGCGCGAAATGTCTACAAAAAACTCAAACGTAGAGACGAAAAAATAGGTAAATTAGAGACTCGGGTGGAGGAAATCTCAGCGGAGAAGCTTGAGACCGAAAAACAGCGCATTGTTAAGCGTTCGTGTCGATGAGTTGCGTCGAAGATTTGAAAGTCTTCGTTTTGACAACGTGAAAAAGACAAAGCATCTCCAATATAGCAAGCGTAAAAACAAACAATTGCCTGAAACCCTTTCTGACCTCAACAATGAAATAGTATTTTGGCAATCGCAGCGTGAGGCTGAACAGGACGCGCGCGAAATTACTTTACTGGACGGACGCGTTTTTAATAATAAAACTCGTAAGACTGTTAATGGAGCTTACCTCCACATTCGGCGTTAGTATGTCTAAAGCCCCCGATGTCACAAACTGTGTATTGGACAGGGCTTGCAGTACATCGTTTGCCGAGTGCGTCTACTTTAGAAGCTTTAGCTGAAGATGATGAACTGTAGCTTTAGAAGCTAAGCAAGTCTCACTACAGCAAGTGCGTGAAAAGTTGCTGAGTGAGGAACAAATAGCTTTAACAACCGATGGTACTAGTAAACAGGATACAAATACGGGACTGCTGGTGTATGTTTTAAAGGCGGTTCAAGGTTGCATTTAGGTTTACGAGAGCAGTACTCTGGGTCCGCTCAATGCACCTTTGACACCGTGGTTGAAATGGTGCACGACGTCATTAGTAGTGGTGGAAACCCTGACGGTGATCACGATTTACAATTAAAGGGTATATTCGCCAAAATCACAAATCTGGTCGGGGATAGGGCGAGTGTAGAAAAAAAGTTTAATGAAATACTCTCACATTATAGAATGGAAATTTTGCCCGAAATAATTTACAATTATGCGGATCCTTTGGACACAGAGAAGTCTAAACATGCTGTGGTCAATGAACTGTTTTGTGGGATGCACGTAATTGATGGACTGGCACATCAAGCAGGCGCAACTTTAGAAATGTGGGAGTCACTTGTTTTTGAACAAGATAAAGTAGGTAGCGCAAAATTAGATCCCACTCACAAATCGGGGGGGGGGGGGGGGGTTGGTAATGTTCGACTTATTCGTGCAGTATGTAAAACAGTGCAGGAACGCGGCTTATAAAGTGGTAAACCGGCTGAGTTTAGGACATTTTTAACTAATAAAAACAATTCCGATTATGTTCCTTGTACCAATCAAGGGAAATAGAATTAATGTAATGTTCCACAATGCAGCAGGTGTCTACTACCTGTACACAGACCTGCTTGAATTCACTCGGATGATTCAAAACGACAATCGCCTTGTTCAAGCAGTTCATGCTGATTTAAATGTTACCCAATTCATAGCTGGCTGTAGGGCTTTAGGTCTTATTGCTAAATTAGTTACTGAGCCATTATGGAGAGTTCTTTCCATGAAAGAACATGTTTTAGAAATGAACAGTAGATATAGGACCCTTATAGATAAACTAAAAAACTGGCAAGCAGACAGCAGCAAATTTATTACAGGCGATGTCAGTTTGTTTTTAGATGGAGAGGCTCATGGAGGACCAATCTTTGATAAGCTTGTGGAACCAAGGACCGATGACTTTGATTTTATGACAAGACAAGCGTTAGAGCTAATCTTTGCCAGTCTAGTTAAGTAAGGTCTGTTGTAGGTTAGTAGCTGACCATTTGGAGCTAGGGCGTTATGACGAGGTATCAGATGACCAGTATGAGGCACTGAAGTCGGTTCCAAAAACAAATGTTGCTTGCAAGAGGGATTTTGGAATTTTTGACTATCTAGTCTCACGTAAATGGCATGCCAGAAAAATTGCACACTGTAAAAAAAATAAAGTTGGCTCAACTTATAATTATGAGTAACCTGGCTGCCTTAAGTTTTTGAGTAAGATGAGCAAAGAATATAGGTTCTGGCAAACTTCGTTATTTTAGTTTGATGTACTTCAATTTAAGTTCATGCAACTCAATATGAAAAGTCAATTTGACAAAATTGACATACACTAAACTGATTATTTAATGATATTGACATGTATTTGTAAGTTGAAAAAATTTATTTTCTCTACACAGCACCGTAACGTAAACACGTCAGATCAACATACTACTTTTTTTCACATTACATGTCAGGAGGGAAACACGTCTGAATTGTCCCCTTCGGATACTTCAACTTGTTAAAGTAGCACTGTCCGGCTTCTTCAGCGTCAATATATCTGTGAAGTCGCCTGACGTGACGCCAGTAAAACACAGGCGATTCAGGTGAGCGAGCTAAAGCCCACGCACCCTTAAGCCGCGGATTCCTCTATTGAAATAGTTAGAAATTTCAGGGGTTGTCATTAATGATAATGATGTTCAGAGTAAGAGTTGCAAAAAATATGTTTTGCATATGCCTTATATAATTTGCTATGTATGTTTAATAGGGATTGTATCACTTTGAGATTACTCTTGCAAAGTAAAGCACAGTCCAAATAAACTGTATTATCATTAATATTACATTTAATGACTTGCTGGGATATATGCAAATATATTACCTCATTGACCTATCAGGATAGCAGTAACGATGACTTCACGCGGTCAAGAGTCAGGTGAAGTCTTCAGTATGTTAATTAAATTGTTCTTGAGTAAACTTTAATGTCTAAATTGCATTGACTAATATGTTTTGCGTGATCAGTTGAGCAGGTTCCAACTTGAAATAACAAGTTGACTCAATGTTTTCTTAATTTTTGTAAAACTAACTTATTAAAACAAGTTGAACTAACTAAAAGGCCAAATAATTTTTTGCAGTGCACTAGAGGGCATGATTATGTTTAAGCAGAACAAATCTTTTGAATGGCTGGCAAGTCTAGATAGTCAAAAAATGGCATATGTTATGACCAAAGCTAGGATGTCTATTAAAGACCAAAGTTACACTTACTTAGAAAGGCATGCCAAAATTAGAGAAAGGAGGGCGCAGGCCCAAATGGAAAAACTAAATATTAAACATCAGAGAGAGACACAAGCTGTGACAAAAAAAAAATACAAATCCAGAAGGAATTATAAAGGTTTGGTGGGGGCCTCTGGACTTCTGTCAAAGATTTAGAAGAAAATATAGGTATTTTAAATGAAAAAGACAGAGTCCAAGCCGTAATTGCACTATTAAAGTTTAGACGGTTGGTACTGGGGCAAAAAAAATGAGCATGGTCTCTTTAATATTTCCAAAAATGGGAAAAGGCTCTCATTTGATCAACTTTTCAGTAATCTGAAGTCTGTTCTACTTAGCATGCGTGATCCACGGGACACTAGCCTAGATGAAGGACGTGCAGCAGCGTCAATGCAAGTTGTTGCCAAAAAAAAAAGCTGAATTTGAGAGATGCTGTGCATCAGCAATTGAAAGCGCAAGACTTGGGGCGTAAGAGAGCGGGACTGGGCTTGGTTCGATTACCATGTATTAAAAGCCCAGATCAATTATTGGGAAAACGGGTTAGACATTTGTACATTGAACATGGGTTAGAGCAGTGGTTTAATGGCACAGTAGTAGAAATAAAAAAAATAAATGATACTTTTGATTTTAGGATTAAATATGATGGTTATCGAAAGATGTACTGGTTGCCCTTATGGACCGAATACCAGGAATATCATTTAGAACTCATAGCAGTTAATGATAAAGATTTTATTGGGAAAAAAATTGAACATATGTTCTTAGACAGTGAAGACGGTAGTGAGTTCTGGTGGCCCGGCAAAGTTATATCTTCAAATGGATATAATGCTTTTTTTGTAGATTATGCCGAGGAAGAAGATGATGAGGTAGGCAGTCCTATCAATGAGGATTTATTATTATTTTATTATTTTGCAAACAAAGTTAGGATTCTCTCATAAATTCTGTAGGAATATGTCACAGCTTAATAAATAGGCATTAAACATTAAAGTAATTAAAGTACTATTTACAAGGATTAAAGAAATTAAAATGCTTTTTACAAGGGTTATGTTCTAGCGTGCATGGTGATATGAGACAGGGGCCACTGGCTGGTGTAACTCCCTGTTAAGCCATGCAGGAACAGAGTAGGGAAAGATTATCTTCTTTTCAGGTGGTAAGTATCCCTGCAGAGTTGGCATTGAAAGCCTGCAGAACTAGAGATAGGTATAGGGATATCATATGCATGGTGATATGAGACAGGGGCCACCGGCTGGTGTAACTCCCTGTTAAGCCATGCTGCTACGAGCTTTATTTACTACGAAATAGAAAAAAATGTATAAGGCATAAGCTTAACTAAATGGCATATTGTTTTACTTTGGTTAATGCTCTAGCTTGCAAGGAGATATGAGACAGGGGCCACCGGCTGGTGTAACTCCCTGTTAAGCCATGCTGCTACGAGCTTTATTTACTACGAAATAAAAAAATGTATAAGGCATAAGCTTAACTAAATGGCATATTGTTTTACTTTGGTTAATGCTCTAGCATGCATGGTGATATGAGACAGGGGCCACCGGCTGGTGTAACTCCCTGTTAAGCCATGCTGCTGTGAGCATTACTGACAAATAGAAAATCATATGCCATTTAATTAAGCTGTGGCTCAAAATTAAATACTAACAAATGCTTTATAAAATGTAAAATATAATTAAAAATTAAATAAAGCTGAATCCATAAAGCTGCTCCCCATAACCTCTTGCATTCCCTCACATACACACACACTTTTGTAAATATTGTATATATGTTTTACCTAGTTTTGTTTTTGCATGCTGTTTTGAGTTCTCTTTTTGCATGCTGGTTCTGTTACGGGTTAAGTTAAGGGTTAAATTAAGGGTGTGAATGTGGAACTGATGAGACAGTGATGATATATGACCAGAAGCAGATCCCATGCTGATTGTTGGTTGTCTGAGTCTTTTTCCACAGTTTTAACAGTATTTATTTAAATCGATAGTTGCCTAATGCTAAATATATATGTTTTAATGCTAAAGATTGTATTTGCTTTCATCAAACATACAGGCTATTCTTGCTCCACTTTGTTTAAAGAGCCTTGTTTCAAGGGGCGGGGCCATAGAAAAGAAGCGGGAAAATCTTTCAATCCGTGAAAATGAACAGGAAGATGTTTCCATATTTGAATGTATGCCTTTTTTAATTCGTGTAAAGGCGGGAAAATACGCATTTTTCAAATTTGTACAGGCGGGAAATCTGACCCAATAAACGTGAGTTGGTTTTTAATTTACTGGCTTCACACCAAACCCCTCACTTCCTTGACTGACCGTCCACGAGGTAACATGGCTATGTACAAGTCTTCTGCTAGCTCAGCTAGCCATTATGCACCACATGTGCCGAGGCCTTTTAGGGTGCAGTGGGAGGACCAGCTCCGGGCGTGCAACGGTGGGCAGACCAGTAAGTCGACTTTAATTTATGTTTGTGTTTTGTAGAATTTCTTTCCTTAACGATGTAGATATTTTTTTGACAGTTAATCAAACTGTTTAAAGTTAATCTTTTTCATTCTCTTCACAGCCACCATAGCGATTCTCAGGGACTCCATGCTGAAAGGGAGGGAAGGGTGGCAAGTGGGGTGTTGTGCTGGGTGCACCCCGGCACAGACTTGCTATGGTCTGCCCACCAGCATTTGTATCACCTGGACAGGGTAACAGGAGATCTGCTATTGGTGATACATATTGGAACTAACCACATAGCACACATATTTTTTTTATTTCCTCTTTTATTTATTTCGCATTACTTTTTTTTAGGGATTATATGTTCTGTCCAGTGTTTTAGCCCCTTGCTGTGAGTTCGAACATTAAAATGCATCATATTCAGTTGAAACGAGAGCTGATGCGACAATCCTGTCATACTGTCTCAAACATATTCATTAATGCCAACTAACTTGTATATGTTACTGTATATACTTTTTACACACTTTATATAATTTGTATACATTATTATATAACGTGTGGTATTTGTGAGTCTCGTTTCTGTTTTACAGGTAGCCTACATTTTGATTCAACACATCCTTGGAGGTCAATGTATAAAAACGTCTAAAAAAGCACATACAATCTTGTGTGATTTATCTGTATTACTATAAATGACATGTAACTGTGTTATAGTATTATAATGTGTATGTTCCTTATAGAAGTGTATTTTTACCTTTTCTAACATCCTGCCTCAAAGTAATGCCAGTCACAGCACTCATTATACTGCCACCCCATGGACATAAAAGATAACTACAGGTAGGCTAGATAAACGTAACTGCTCCAATGTAACCAACGACAGCACATTCACGCAGCGGTGTAGAACTATAACTAGAACACATAACGTTTTTGTTGGTCTGAGTCTTTTAAGTCATTCAAGAGTAGAACTTAGTTTCACAACATACAAGTGTTAATATCTATACAGCTCTTGCTAATTCACAGTTAGCTTCCAAATAGCGTTTTTTCTTCCTCGAAAAAAACCTTAACTTTAAGCAGTTCAAAACAAAAATATATGTTTTAATTAATATCAAACGATTGATGAATTAGTTTAAGCACATCTCCTTAAGCCTCTGAAATTCAATCTTTCCATATTTCTACCGCTATAATATCAGTTGTAATTTAAAACTCACCACTGCGCGGTGGTAGACTCTGCCTTTTTTAGATCGAAACGGCCAGTCAAAAATGGTGCGCCCCTAGCGTTTAAGCCAAATTTCCGGTCCCTTCCCATAATATTAAACGGTCAAACTTAGACTCATTTTCAAGACAACCCCTCTCGGGGTTGCCTTGAACGACGGCTCCGATTGGTCATACATAAATGACCTTAAATGTGTTTCAAATACTTTACTTGTGTTGCTACTACCCCAAAATGCATCCGTCGCTTGACAGCTTTTCACAGGACATAGAAGGAGGTCTCATTGAGAAGTGAGCCAAATATCAGATCAGTCGCTTCGTGGAAATTAGAGATCCGCCCCCTCAAAGCATGTGATACATTTGATGCTTTGAAGTACTTCACTTGTGCCCGGACAGCGGTTAGAGCGATACCTTTCTGTACTAATTTCATTTGGTTTGTGACGGGAAAACAATAGAGAGACATAATCTCAGTGTATGTGTTCATTGGTTTTTCATAATTTTGTTATGACCTAACAGCATGTCCGGGAAAATATTAACTGTTGTTGATTATTTCAGTAGAAATTGAAATGATGCGTCTGTGCCTGTAGCAAGCATTACTACTAGCTTGCAAGCTAGTTTGTTTTAGTTCTGGTCAGAATTCAGTCGCGTTGATTGAAATCCATAAAGCGAGACATATTTTGTATGTTCTATGTATGGTTATTTCAGTCGGTTCGGCTACGATTACATAGGTCTATCGCCTAACGCATTAAATTTAAACTTTAGCTGTCGATTGGTTGTGAATGCAAGTGATGCATTGGGAACGTTGTATCTGCCAAGCTAGTTGTTAAATTAATGTTGCGGGGTCATTTTAAGTATCAAGGTAATTCATTTGTTAAGGCTATATTAATGTACCTAGCGGATTTGAAAAAAGTTTCATTTAAAATACTTCTGCTAATAAAGAACTTAATGTACATGATAAGCGATCCTATCACTTGTCATGAGAAAAGTTGGACATTTCCTTTCATGTTCTGTTTGTTATGTCTACCGAAGCCTTGGTTTCTTTAAAGATTGCGAGTGGCATGCATGCCATATTTGTGACCACAGATGTTATTTTAGCATGCATGAAAAATCAGTGCGTTAAGAAAACAAGACGTATTTATTGGTCAATTTATTGTTTTAAGTTTGCAGAGCAGACTGCAGAAATTAGCAGATCAGCTAGCCTACTTCCAAAAGTCGTGTGGAATTCCATAGCTAAAAGATCCAGATCATCATCAGTATAAATTATAGAAGTTTGTTAGGCAAAGGGCTTTGACTTTTGCAAGATCGATTGGGCGAGAACTGTGGGGGGAGGCAGGGAAAACGATAGTAGCCTATTTCAACGAGAGAATATGCCGTGTATTACCGCTTTAAAGGCTAAATAAGCAGATATGTACAAATAATACTGAGCAATGATCTTGCAATCGGACCTACATTTTCCTGAGATGTTTTGAAATGTGTTTTCGACCCGGTGATTATCTGGCACTGATTATGCGTGTACAAACGCAAATGCAAGCAGTACTTTGGTTCGGAGCCGTAGAATTGTTGAGTAGGGCCGCGTCTTAAAAAGCGAAGTTGTTTGACACGTTCGCGGTTTTCAGCATACACGTATTTAATATTTTTGCCTTAATTTAGGTAAACGACCATATACCTGTAAAGGCAGTTAGTTTTTCAAAGTATCTGTAGCAACATATACATTATTTTTCAAAGACAAAGAAGTAAACTTTGAAATTTGAAAACAAAGAAATTAAAAACCTTTTTTCGACACTAAAACTGTCACTTTTAGATCAATTGAAAATGTATGAATTTGTTTTTATTAAGAAACGTTTAGTAAGTAACACAAATTTGGAGCATTCACTGTAATCACTTGATAAAAAAAACAACTGATAACACGTTTGTCCTGTCTACTACAGTCTTACACAATTGCAACTAGTCTTGTAGTCCAATAGGCAAATATTACATCATAACTAATTTGCATAATGCCCCAGGTGATACTTGGAGAGGTCATTTATTTTTGCAAGTGACTGAGAACGTCTTCAACATTAATCACTATCGTCCTCTAAACAAGTTTCGGCACCTAAATCTGATCGGCGTAGAACGGTGGGATTGATGAACTATGGCTAAATTATGGTTCACGGCGATGGAGAAGCGGTGATACAGCCATCGTTGAATTGTAACAAAATAAAGAAGTATCGAGTAATAATTATAGTGATGGCCTATTGAATGTTCTTATTCACGCCACCTTTAAAATATTAAAACTTTGAATTTCAATGATGCAGAACAACGGTGTTCTATTGGCGTTCTATTCATTTTCTGACCGGAGTGCCTCGCTTGAAGAGTTAGGACGTGGTGGTGAAAAAAGGGTCAAATTTAGGGTGGTTATTTCATGATAGCTCTTGATCAGAATTAACTACCCGCGTTCTGACAGCGGATAACAAACTTCGGAATATGCGGAGTGAAATCGTGTGAAAAAAAAATAAAAACGTTTTAAAAAATTTTGACCTGTCGCCCTAGTCTTGGCCTCAGATTTGAGGTGGCCCGAAAGGCACACAATGCACGTTATTGATTCCCACTTTAGGAAACTTTATATCATATAAATTAAATTTAATTATTCTGGCGTTGATGTCCAAAACGGTAATGGGTAATGCCTGTTAATGTTGACCACTTTGTTGATTTGTTAGCCATTGGGTTCCAGAATAGCTATAGGAATCCGATGTGTGCCATATGGTCACGCGTAATCTAGAGTTAATGTGCCGTTTTTGGATTAACGTTAACCAGCCAGCGTCTCTTGCAGCCACGTACGAAAACAACGCCAGAATAGTATGTTTATTTTAAATGATTTATCTCTCAGTAACAGCTGTAACAATTTAATTGTAGACCACAACAATATTTTATTTAAAAGCTTTACCGTGAGTACAGGTAAATCTTAGCAACCTCTTTTGGCACCATGTTCTAATGCACGTAGCCGGCCTACGCTTTGCTTTTGCATTGATTCGTTTTCTAATAGGGCGCTAATTTCGTAAAGTAAGACACGTGCTGTATGCTTTGTTTTCTCTGCTTTTTATTACCTGCCAATGGCCATGCACCGTCATATCCGAAAGAATGCTAGAAATGTAACGTCATTATGTCCCGTGAATTCCAGTTGTAGACTTGTACTAAAGCCTGCAAATTCCACCCTGTCGATGAAGAATATGCATTTTTATTAAACTTATGTTTAGTCTCAGGCAGCACTGTTTTTCTAATCGTGTTAGGATTTTAAGATATTGAAGTAAGAGAGGAACAGGTGATGTTTTCTCAATGTTGAATTGATAATCTACTTCTTCCAATTCCAGCACCATTAGTTTTTTACTTTTTAAATAATAGATATTGGTTCACCTTCCAGGATAACACAGGTTGACCTAGCTGGTAAATAAAGATCATCGTTATAATGGGCTTAAAGCAAACCTGTCCCCTACTACTGACAAAGAGGTGAAGTGTTCCTGGGAACTGGTGGTCAGAATTTGAAAGACTGAACAGCCCACTGATCGCCAACTCCACCCCTCCGTTGAGTTTTCAGTGAAGCAAGGGGAACAGAACTACTGAAAACATCATGGAGGACATTCAGCCTAAACCCATGCCTGTGCCTAGTCCCATGCACAGCCCACAGCCCAGCCCATCACTAGACAGGGGTGCAACGATCGCAGCAAACAACGTTGAGGTATAGTGATTTCACCACAGACAATTTTGATGACCAATAATATGAAAACGAATCTAAAATTGACCTGAGTTTTGACATTTAAAATAAAATGCTTCAAATTAAGCTATGAAGACATGATTCTCATTGGTTTCTCCAGTGTTATTGTTGTGTTATTTTTATCCTTTGTAATGTTTTTCTGTTAATATGGAGTGTTAAGTGAACAGTGAAAGATAAGCAATGATACACAATATTTTACGAGGATATTGATTATAGTATTTGGATCAATTCTGTTTATTTTTTAGCATGTACACTGCATGCAAGCATAAGTATAAAACATATTTATTCCTGTTACCACATAACTGTCCTATTTGCCCAGAAACAGTCCCTCGTGTTCATACATGTGTTCTTACTATGTCAACAGTAAGAAAGCGAGAACCATTTTTGTGGGTGTGTCACAGATGTGGTGTCTGCAGGGCCATTCTTATCTGATATAAAGTGAATAGTGCAGATTTTTTCTGTATGAATGAGAGAAAGGTGTGTTAAGGAGGGCCTACTTTTGTTGATCCAAAGAAGAATACATGGTTTCATTTCATACTACCCTGTGCTTGTTCAGTACGTGTGCCTTGTTATTCACGCTGAAGCACATATAGATTTATATATACATATAGATTTTGATGTGAGAAAAAAAAATCAAAAGCATGATTAAGCTTTGAGCCCTCTGACCCAACAGCACCTGAGCGTGAACCAGATCCAGGTGGTGGTGCGGCGCAGCTCCACCCCCAATGTTAATGAGGAGACCACCTACTTCATCCCCCGCAACCCAGTGGTGGATGCGGGCACCAACACAGACCCGCCGGTGGTCTGCTGCCCCCTACTCCAGAGGGTGTGCCCATGCCCACCAAGAGGCCTCATAGCCTCTCTTATCACCAAAGGTAAGCTAAGTCCGTAAACTCACTAGTGGAAAACAATCCTTCCCTCTTTTGTAGTATACAGAGAAAAACAACCTGTTGCCCTTGGCAGTCTTAAAGCGATAGTTCACCCATTTTCAATCTTTTGATATGTTTTTCATCAGATAGCAATGTTGTATTTTAAACATTGTGTTGTTTTTTAGCATTTCGCAATCAAACAGCAATCAAACAGCAGAATGTCAAACGAGTTGAGAAAATTAGTATTGTGTCATCGGGGTGCTTCCTGAATTTTTTTTAAACTACCGTCGTTTTTTAGCCAAGGGGAGAGAGCGTTTGCTGGTTCTAAGTTTGGTTCGCGCAATGATCTATGGACATTGTGGTGTACAATGAATTAACCATTGAAATACCAGTGGTTGGAAAACATACATGAATTTCACTTACATTGATCCTATGACCCGAACTTGTTCAATATACTTACTTTATTTAGCCTAAATAACACCATATATTGTTTAAGAAAATCGGTGAAGTATCCCTTTAACTCACCAACAATATGTTTTGGCCCCCTTGAGCCAGGTGTTTGGTGCATTGTTACAATGGGATTAAGCCATCCACTATTTTGTTGATTGTAATTTATTTTCGGTTCTTGTTAACAATTTTAAAAAATTAATGCATGTACAAAGTTAATAAATGACAAAATGCAATACATTTATATGAAAAAGAAACAGACAAACCATATTGACTAATGTGCAACCCTTCTATACAAGGACACAACAAAAACAGAAGCAAAAAACAAAAGTTCCAAGCGTTTCTTACACAATAATAATCATGCCTCAGTTTTGTTAACCACATGTTTTCTATTCCACCTGTATGTACAGTACAGGGAAATTAAAGGATTGAACACTTCACACTAGTAGGAAACGTACATTAGTTGCAATAATTTTTCTTTGCCTAAGCAGTATACTGTTTTATATATTAGAAACAAAAACAGTGTCCTAGTTACAGAATCAATAGTTATTGCGTCCGTTCATCTGTGGCTGTTGACCTGTGATGTTTGGGTCTGTGTATAAACTTCCCTTCTTGTGTCATATGTTGTTTCCCTCCTGAAGTTCTGTTAGCTGCTGTGCTCTTCGGAGTGGTTTGGTCCATCACAGAGAAGGAGTGTTTGCCAGGGGGCAACCTGTTTGGCATCACTGTGCTCTTCATCTGTGCCGTCACAGGGGGAAAGCTTGTGGCCCTCATACACCTGCCCAAACTGCCCCCCTTTCCCCCACTTCTTGGTAAGGCTTTTATGATCGGAGGCGTTACTGTAATGTTCTGGTGGCAGATATTGCTGTTCCATTGGTGTCGTTTGCACATGCTTACTTAGTCCTTTTAGCCTTGGGAACAGAACTTGCACCCACTAAATCATGGGGATTTATACTCAGGTTTATTATGTATGTGCTGTCCAAATCATTTTTTACTAGAAGATAAGATAAGAAAATCTTTAGACATAGAACTTTGCCAAGGTTTTATGTCCTCCTCCCAACCATTTCTTTTTATCTCAGTGCAAAGTACTTGGCCGTTGTTTGATGTTTTGCATAAGCTCTAAAAGAACAGTACTAGCCTGAACAAATTATGATTTTAATTTGGACAATCTTTTATCCTGTACAAAAGCTTAGTACTCTTTCAGCCCCACATTGTTAGCATTTTCCCGTTTCTTTTACTGCTTTCTTTCAGAAAACCAGGTATGCCTTTTTGTATCCCATTATGTTCCATAATTACACTGCAACATTTACATGTTACAATGTTAGCTTAGATTTAAACTTAATCACTCTTACTGCTGTAGAAATGACTTAATCTACTTGCTTTGAATTTGAAACATCAAACTATGACGGAATTACTTCCATCTATTATAGATGTCAAGTTTGAGAGCAACTAATACTAATAGCACGTGGAACCAGGGGTGCTGGCATTCACATTTCCCTTACAACTGTGAATCTTATTGAACCTCCTCACTATGGGCTGTAATAATGTCTGAACAACAATAGTACTCACCCTATAGACAGGATCCCCTACTGCATGAGAGATGCCCTGAAGAATAACACCTATCATGTTGAAGTAGTGTCACCTTTCCCTAACCCTCTCTCTGACTCTGCAGGCATGCTGTTGATGGGCTTCCTGCTGAGAAACATCCCCGTTGTAACGGACGCCGTATACATAGACTTTAGATGGTCTTCCTCCCTGAGGAACATCGCCCTCGCCGTCATTCTGGCCAGAGCCGGCCTAGGATTGGACGGCTCGGTATGTCACTCAACCCATTAGCATTCTTATCTTATGGTAATATCTTATTAGAAAAAAGAGTGTTTATCAGTTCTGCAATTTCATACAGAGTGTATGTGTTTTTATTCTCAGGCTTTGAAGAAGCTGAAGTCAGTGTGTCTGCGTGTGGGAGCTGGCCCCTGCATAATTGAGGCCTCCAGCATAGCCGTGGTCTCTCATTTTCTCATGGGCCTGCCCTGGGTGTGGGGTTTTATCCTGGGGTACTGTATTTTTACTTCTGTGTCTTTCTCTCTTTGGTTCCTGCTCTATTAGCTGTATATTTCATGATGTAATTGTTTGCTTACTTGGCATATGTTTTTAAGTCCGTTCCTCAGCAGTGACTTGACATTCACCTGTAAAAAAAGCTTGATTCACCTGTAAAATTAAGCACAAATAAAGAAGTGAATTAAATAAACCTTCTGTTCTTCCTGCAGCTTTGTGCTTGGGGCTGTGTCCCCCGCGGTGGTGGTACCCTCCATGCTGATGCTCCAGAAGGATGGCTATGGTGTGGAGCAGGGTATCCCCACACTGCTCATCGCCGCAGGCAGCTTTGACGACATCCTCGCCATCACAGGTTTCACCACCTGTCTGGGCATGGCTTTTGCCACTGGTAGGCAGGGGGTTGGGCTGTGTGTGTTTTTGTATGAAGCAATAACATTAACAATGACCCGAAGGTGTTTAATATTATTTTGATCTTGAGTCAGAAATGTGAAAAAGATCCAACAAAAACAATGAATACCTGCAGTCTGACACGGTTTCAGTAGGGGGCGCTGAAATGCCCTTTTCAGATGTCACTCTGCAATCTAATAATAACGTAAATTGTTTTCATAGCAACAACATGGGTTTGAGATCTAATTTAGAGCTTGGAATTTGTTTGTTTTTATGCGCATGTGTTTTATAACAAACACTTAAACTCTTGTCTAAAGTTAGTTGTCTTACTCGTGAAAGTTTACATTGTCTTTGTCTGGATAAACCATGTAGAATAGGACCCTCTTGTTTTGTTCCTATATCTTTATATAACCTTCTGTAACACCGTGGCCTCTCCAGGCTCCACATGGTATAACCTATTGCGAGGGCTCCTGGAGGTTGGGGGGGGATTATTGGCCGGCATCGTCCTGGGCTTCCTCATCCGATACTTCCCAAGCAAAGACCAGGCAAGCATGCTCCTGCTGCTACACTGCACCAGACCAGCATCATATTCATTTTGGAAATCTGTCTGGTATTGGTCATTGACTTGATTTAAATTTGTACCGTGCCCAGGTCTGCACTTTACTAATGTACACTGGGTCCAAGCCACTTCAGCTTGCCCAGTCAGATTGTGATGTTTAGTTCCTGGAGAATGTGTGACATTGTTGGGTGATTTACTGACAGCCCTGCCCCCAACCATGCCATTTCCTTGCAGAGCAATGTGACGATGAAGCGTTCCTTCCTGTTACTGGGCCTGTCTGTCTTTGCTGTGTTTGGCAGCAACGTGGCGGGATTTCCTGGCTCTGGCGGCCTCTGTACTCTGCTGCTGTCCTTCCTGGCCGGGCTGGGCTGGAGGAGGGGCAAGGTCAGTGCACACACAGAAACTACAAATCTCAGAGAATCTTTTTATAGAGCCCTGCACCTATGCTACTTATAATTGTCTCTTTTTCTGTTAAGTATTGTTTTCTCTCACTTGACCTCTTATTACCACCTACTATAGATAACACATCCGTCTTAGGAAGGTCTCATAGGGTTGTCTGTACTTTGTGTGTTTGTAGGAGCCTGTAGAGGAAGTGGTTGGAAGGGCCTGGGATGTGTTCCAGCCGCTGCTTTTTGGCCTTATAGGAGCCGAGATCAGACTCTGTAATCTGGACAAAAACACAGTTGGTCAGACCATTTGCTCCCACAGTCTTTCTCTTTCTTTTAAACACATTCACGCTGTTTCTGTATCACACTGTCTCTTCAAAACATTTCCATTGTGTCACATTCAAATATACGGTAGAGGTGTAAAGGCAAATATATATACATATATATATATTTACATAACCGCAGGTCATGTCACTTAATCTGTATTATTTTCAAGAACTTTCCCCACATTATAATACAAATGTGGAGAACAGTGTGGTTAGTTAAGCTCGTACTATGCTGATACTGTAGCTTAATGAGAAAACATCAAGGTTTGAGTAATTTATTTGTTTGCAAACATCCATAGTTTTCCATTGTGCTGTGTCTCCAGGTCTAGGTATAGCCTGTCTGGCCATTTGCCTGCTGGTTCGGGTTCTCTTCACCTTTGTCTGCGTTCTGTGTGCCGGCTTCAACTTAAAGGAGAAGATTTTCATCGCTCTGGCGTGGGTCCCCAAAGCTACTGTGCAGGTAGGCTAACAGTAAAGAGGGAAAAAGAAAATGAATACAACACACTAATAGGTAGATTTATGGCGTTATCGGGAAAACAACTTCCTGGTATCTATTTTAAGCGAGGTGGCAAGTAAGTAACGTGGGAAATACGATGTGACATGGTTGGATGGCCCACTTTGCATTGCAGAGGGCCAGTGGAAGTTAGGTTGGTGCTAACATGTTTCTGCTGGGCGGGCCCCTTTGCCCCTTTGGTGCAGGCAGCTATAGGCTCCACAGCGCTGGACATGGCCAGGACCAGGGAGGACAAGGAGCTGGAGAGGTATGGCATGGACGTGCTGACGGTGGCCGTGCTCTCCATCCTCCTCACAGCACCTGTAGGAGCCCTGATCATAGGCCTGTCGGGACCACTGCTGCTCCAGAAACCAAAGAACCCGTCCTGGGGTGAGAGTGACACACACACACGCTCTTTATCAGCCCTGTTCTGGAAAGGTAAGTCATCGGGCACAAGTTTGTCCTAGCACAAACCACCTGGTTGTCCATAGGCAGCACGCTTTTCCCCCGGACGACCAGGATTACCTGTATGTAACCCCCCACCCGATCCCCACACACACTCCCTCTGTTAGTGCTTTATACTGTAACAGCCACCCAGTTCAGCTTGTGGTAGGAGGGACTTGTTTTTACATAGAGGTTAGTGAGCCGCTATGAAAAACAATGTTCCTATTGAGATGTAAGGATTTGCATAAGTTAAGGTTTCTGTTGTTTGTTGCAGCACATTGCTTATTGCTTAATATCCCTTTTAAAACAAAGGCTCATTGTTCTATTATATTGTTCTCACCTTAATGTAAAAAGTTCAAGTTCATAAAAATGTACCTTATGTAGAATATTTTTTAATTATATATCATGTTATCAAATGCACACAGCCAATTCCTCTGAAATTAGTGTATCAGGTTAAGCGACTTATTTGTTTGCGGAGTAAGTTGCCTGACATACTCTTGTCTTTCCTTGGAAGGTGCTGTAGGAGGGGGCCAAGGGGATACTGAAACTCCTGTGACTTACGAGAGCACCCTTTGACAGTTTACTCATCTTATCGCCCCATCACCAGGCTTGCATTAGGAAACAATTCCAACCAAGGACATAACCCTGTACTGGAACTGAGGGCACATACTTCCAGGTGCTTTTCCCTTCCACCCAAGGGGCTTTCCCTGGCCCCCTAGTGGGCACTAAGGGTCCATGCTTCATCCAATCTCTCAAAGCTTGAATACTCTAATCATTGTTTATGTAGACTTAGTTATGTCCAGCTCTCAGGTTGCAAAGCATTAACCTAAGAATCTGCAACACTAAATTCCCACGCTTTTTAAGAAATTATTTTCCAGGAGTTTTTCTTTACAACACAGGACAGCACTTACTGACAAACGGTCATATAGCTTACCGGCAAGCCTAGTATTGAAACATTTAACCCCAGTTTTCATGATGAAATGTCTCAGGTTCATTACAGGTGACGGCTACACCCATCACTGCTAACTGTACAATAAGGTTGTTTGACCTCTTTTTGTTAGACTAGACCAGCACTGGTATGTTTTGTATTTTTATATACTTACAAAGCTCTCTTCAACAAACAACATCTTTATGAAGCGAGGGGCTAAAATACAATCAAACTTTTTCAGTATATACACACACAGTATAGCTAGGATGGGCGGGAACCCTGCTAAATCTACAATATATGCATTTTTTATTTATTGTGGTCGGAAATGTTTAGCTTAAAGAGATAGTGAAACATGGTTTTCATTCTTTTTACCGACCTATTTTCGAACATTACATGTTTGCATTGGTGTCTTAATACTTGAAATGGTAGTACTGTACTTGACCCTATAAGTGGTTTCTCATCAGCTACGTTTTATTAATCAAGTCATTAGGCCTTCTGCAAATGTTGAACAGCAGGAAATATTATGTATTTCTAAGTATGTATTAGCTGTGTTGGGCTGAAATCAAATCAGATAATAGGCAATATGTGGCACAGAAGGTTTTGCTAAAGGTTATTTCTCTGTTTTATGATCAGTTTTTATTGTACTTTTTTTTTAGTAGGGCTTGAATTTTTTTTATTATGGCCTCTTTAAGGTTCCCACCTTGTTTGCAGCAGTTATTTATTCTACAAATATTTATGAGTACTTGATATAGACATATAGAAATAAACAATTGATAATACTTGACCAACGCTCATTTCTTAATTGTTTTGAACTGTGTCTTTAATGAGTATTTCATTTAGTTTTTAATAGGTTTTGGAAATAGTTGCGATTCCATGGCGCCCATCTTAGTTTTACAGTGAACACAGTAACCAGACGGTCTGATGTTTAGTTGATGAATAATTTTATATGCAAAACATTCAAGAAATGCACATATTCAGATTTGCAATACATGGACAATAGAGTAAAATATGTTGGTGTAAAAAAACATTTTTAACGGCTGGCCTCCATCTGGACTTCTCTCAAAGTAAAACAATTTGCATTCCAAAAAGTTAACACAGCCAAAGGGAGCAATGTTTTGAAATGTCAGAAGATATCGGGATTGAATACAATGATGTAACAAAGTAAGGCCAACACAATAGCATATGAAAATAACATTAAAGCGTATAATTAGCCGTTTCCCATACACACAATAACTTAAATTTCACATACTGTTTAAACACGTTAACAAATTGGCAAGTATACAGTAGCTCTGTAGAAAAGCAAAAGGCAGTAAAGCTGACATGATGTTAGAAAATAGAAAACATACTCTTCCAACTGTTACCTGAAAATTCTTGTAACAATTGTTATTGAGGTTCAAGTTTTTTTGTCATGAATGTGGTCCCAAACGAATTGGAACAGGTGACTGTTCCCAAGATTAACCACCACTACTTTGGGAACAGTTTGCAGTAAGGGGCTGGATGGACAACAACATTAGAGTGAACCAATAGAGACAACAAAGTGAGCAATAAGTAAGGCCAGACAACAAAGTGTACAACATTGGTCATTGCACATATTGCTATTGAAATTAAGATAACTAACCATTACATTTCACAAGAACAAGCAACTCCATTACTCCGGATTGAAATTGACATTGCACTGCAATATGTGGACATTTTTCAAAAACATGACTACCATGACTTGTCCAAATACAAACACAAACTTGAGTCTGCAGAAAAGTATATGGCAGCCAATTGAGCGGGATGGAAATTGATTATAGAATTTTCTTTTTGAGGATGAGAGGGCCCACGTTATCTCCGGTGAGCTCATTATGTTTGATGTGTGATTTGTCACAAACAGGAAACTGAAACAGGAAACCAATAATATTAGCTTTAAAAGGAGAACCCTTTTAGACAAGCTAAAGATATACTCAATTTACCAAAGAAAGAGTTGCAATGCTTCAGTTTAATAGTGAGGAAAATGGTTAAGGAATCAGATATTTACTACGATGACAATTTATGTTAGGATATACTTTTGATGAGGCGGATTAGAATATGATTGGTTAATTCAAATTGTATAAATGGTCTACATTATAATTTAATAAATAACTTTTAAATCAACATAAAATGTCTTTATGGGAAACTCACTGTTTTGGAACGCCAACAGCGGCAGTAGCAGACGTTTGTGCTATTTAAGTCCTCAATGTCGATCTCGTTGACCACTTTGGGGTTCTCCTTCTGAATCTTTAGGTTGATAAGACTGTCCTTCTGCTTTTTCTTCTTAGGCAGGAAGGGCCGAATGGTAAGGTAGCCCAGTAGTGCTAAGATCCCCAGAAACGGCAGCAATCGCACCCAATCACCCACTGAAAATTCAAACAAACAATTTCGCACTAAAACGTAGACTGCATTGTAAAACATAGTCATTATCTAGGCCAAATACTGACTGGGTTGATCGAGTACATGCCAGTATAATGTGCTATGATGCTTCCACCAATACTCAAACTACCCACCACTCAGCACACTATTCATCAATTTAATCAATTAATACTATCTAATTGTTAAAAACCTCTAAAGTATGGATTGCCTCAGTGTAGCATCATATTTACCAATGTGTGTTATGTCAGCAGTGTGTTTCTAGCTGAGTGTTGAGTTGTGCTATTTATAGACAAAATTTGAAACTTTCCATAGACTAAAGGTCACGTTCAAGAAGACTGTCAGTTTGTCAAGCTAGAAAAGTTGTCATCCCACGTTCCAAAAATATTTCTCTCCATAGATATAGTAACATTCATTTTATGAAGCTATATCATATTAAAACATACTGTTTTCCACAATAGCCTACCCTCTTAAAAATTGGTTATGCCTGTAAAGGTTGATAAGGTTGTTCAGTGCTGTGCTGTAACTCTTGCACACTAGGTTATTGTTGACCTAACAGACCTAGCCACAGTAAGTGCCATACAAGCAGCATGCAATCCAAGTATAACAACTTCAGCAGAAGCAGTTGCCTAGGAAACCAATAGATACTTCAGCTACAAACATTAGAAGACATTTACAATGCATTTCACTGAGAGACATATATTTCTATCTTATGAAATATTTAAAATAGAATATTTATCTTTCAAACAAGATTGCATTCTATCTTAATTTGGTTTTTGCTGTACTTCTAAAAATAAATTGTAATTACTTGATTGTTCTCAGTCTCACATTAGGTGTGGTTGACCTGAGCCTACAGAATTAGCATAGGCTTTATTGTTCATAATTTGCTTTCCCCTTCAAACCTACTTCCTAAAGATGAGATGGAACGCCATCAGACCATGATGTCAGCCACCTTAAGGAAGACATGTTAAAGATGCTGCATGTTTCTGACATTCCACTACTTTGTCACGAATGTTCATCTACCAGCTCGACCACTGAATACTCATAGGCAATTATTTGAAATGGTGCTGCTTTGGGACTCATGCTAATAATGCAAGATTTAAGATAACCCTAATCTTGCCTGTCTTTTGTCCATTTTGGACTGTATTTGCAGCGGGTAAAAATTAATTTAGGCAGCAGCCTAAGCCAAATAAAAGGGGAATACGCAATTTGGGGTAAAGGAAAATTATCTTTGGAAGTTTTTCTGAATAAGAAGTTAATCTTATTTCTGTGTGAGAGCGATACATTGATAATTTAAAAAGTAGAAAAAAATGTAATGATATTGAAAAGCTCAACGATTTACCACGTTTCTATAACATGGACCATGATTCATTGTGTGGTATGGGTACATGTTAAGGACTGCATGTGTTTGTGTGTTTAACAACTTATGACTAGGCCTATACTTAAAAACAAAATTCAAAAGCTGAGACGTGGAGACAGGGCAAAGAACAAGTTCTATAAACAGTGTTATTAAATTACATTTAACGTTATTGAGTCTTTCCTGCTTCACCAAGAGAAACGTATAAATACCTGTTAATCTTGCAAATCCACCAATCGTCTCTGGAAGGGGAAGCTTTTTGAAGTAAGCTGGAAGCTGCATTTTTATGAACTTAGAAACAGTTTCCAACACCATCTTGAATAGAGAATATTAGCAGGTTTAAATTAAAGGTAAATAGTTCCTGACTGACTCACGTCATAACGCTAACTCTTGAGAGCTAAGTACTCCCCCGTGCGTATTCTGTCGTAATAATGTGAGAGAGAATAGAAAATAGATCGTAAACTAGTTTGGTGAATAAGTGCAACTGCGCACCGTGACGCTATGGAAGCTAACCAATGAACGTTGGCAGAGTTGGTATTGTCTGATTGGACAGTTGAGACGTCAGCTACAACAGAGGAAAAAGTTGAATATATTTTAAAGGATTAGGCTTGACTAAATTCTCTTAAATATATGGTGGTGGTGGTGGTGGTGGTGGGGGTCTGGCTAGACTTTATAGACACCATCACATTTGCCCTACCTCAACCGAACAACTAGAGAACCATAACCAGGTTAAGTTTATCTTCACGGCTGGTCCAACCTGCTAGGGATAAGGACATGGGATCATCAATTATCATAACAACTTTAGGAAAGGAGGAAGGGGGAATAATTGTGTGGTTCTGGAAAGCATAGAACATTCAATTTCCAAGAGTAGGCAATTTATTTTGTGTTCTCATAGACAGGCTACTGTAACATGTAGAACTTGCAGACCCCCAATTTCATGGTTTCTTTCAGTTGAGATATCCTATGGCCTATTTTAGAGAAACAGTGGCTAGAGAAATCCCCAAGTCCAACTCTGATGATTTTTTCAAATGAATCCAGTGAGGACATAGTCTCAAGATAAAGTTAACGTTAGTTGAATGGTGCTCATATTTTAAGATAGCACTGCCACCCAGTGATGAACAGCCCTTTTTACAATTGGCATACCCAACCATCCATACAACCACAATAATAGTCAATCTAAATAGTTAAATAAATACCATCTTTGTAGCAATTGTATAAATTAAACTGTAATCCAAACACCAGAAAAAAATGGAATCTAAAATCTGAAACTGATAGTCCACCAGTTTTCTTGTTTGAGTTTGAACTACACTTCCCACAATGACTTGTAGGAAAGCCTTATGTGCGCCATACTATGCGCACAACTAGCCTTCTGCCTCGCTTTGCTGATATGTAGACATTCTGGATGGACGACGTTATGTACAAAGACTAGGACGATGAGGTTAATCAGTGTGGTCTAAGCAGCTATTGCTCAGTATTGCTGCTCATGAATTTAGCCTTGGTTTTATTTTAGCTTAAAGGAGACGCAACAAAGCGCTCAAAATGGTTACGCTACCTTTAGGCCCATGCGAATAAGTAGGTTTACTATAGCTTTAAGACCGCAAAAATAGTGTATGGTTCTTTAAAAATGTATATCGGTTAAATATTATAAGAATATATTTTTTAAAGTTTGCCGTTTAATAATAACACATTGATGCGTGTATACTTTTCGACGTGGGCAATGCTTTCTTTGAAATATGCTACACTGTCACATTAGAGGTGTTTGCAATCATAACGTTTTAATTTAGTTAACATTTGATCTATTCATTGTTTTTGTGAGTGAAACTGCAAAAAGCGGTTTGGAAAAAAAACGATATAGTGTAGGGCACGCGGTAATGGAGCCGGAATGTGACCGGGTCGAAGATAACAATGCAGGGGACGAGCCCGAAGATGACAAGGCCGGAGAGCAATCCCCGGCTACCAGTACAAGTGTCGCCCCACGAAGGGGGTTAAGAGAACGGGGAGTGGGGCGCCAGAAGCCTGGTCTCCCTGCCTCTTCTCACACCAATGGAGCAGTGTCAGGCTCTGGAAGGGTTTTGCGCGACCGTTCGACTCGAACCGTGCCGGCTTGGTTAAAGAAAGATAAAAGTGATGAAGACGAGGGACAAAACACGGACACAGGTGCAAGCCGACGAAGGAAAGTTGCTTGTCCCCGACGGCAGAAAAATGTGTCTTCTGCAAGTTCAGCAGATAACGCTGGTGTCAGTAGTCAAATTACAAAGTAAGTACACCAAGTGATGAATTAATTGCAAACAACATTTGCACAAACGTGGCATCCAAAGCAACAATTCAATTTAGTGCGCACCTTTATGTTTTCTGACTGAACTCTTACGCCTCTGTTTAACGGATGTTATTCCCCTTTTTCTGAAGTCAGAGAAGGGAGGGGCAGGTAACGGTTGATTCCAGCTATGGGAGCTGCTTTAAATATTATGATTTATTTGAAGTGGATGGCTGGTGATCTTTCACTGAAAATAAAATAAAGAATTTCTCCTACATTGTATGGATGTAATCCTATTTCCACTCTATCTCCTTTCATGCAGCTCAGCCCACACCAAGAAACTTACAAGCATTCTAGGTAAATTGAAACACTATATTATGCATTAAAGTGCACTTTTTGTGTGCAGTTTAAGAATTCTAGCAAGTCTTTTAGATTACTCCTGTGTAATATGTGTAACTCTGACATCATGTATACCCCCCTCAAGCCCCTCCCACAAAACAGAGCCAGGCCCAAAGTCGTGCCAAAGCCTCTGCTACCAGGGTTGCCAAGGCCTTTGCCAAGCCTGTGTGTAAGAGTGAGCCTGGCACCGACTCCCTGTCTGGTAAGCATTCTGTTTGGAATCCCGTGTGGTCCTTCATCTGATGCTGGCATATGGCTCGGGTTCATTATGGTATTGGCCCTGTTGGGGCCAGGTCGGAATAGACGTTCAGACATTCCGATAGACATTCTGTCTAAGACAGACCCAGTTTGACTAAAGTGCCCCCTACTGTGTGAAAACTGTAATGATATATCTATTTTTATTCAGTGGAGGGAGAAGAAAAAGTACCTGAGAAGATTGATGATGCAATGTAAGTACACATTCTTTCACTAGCCTTAGATCAACAGTCATATGCAAAGACATGCAGGATACATGAAGATGTGTTCCACAAACACAGCTGTTTGTTCTCCATTGCATGCAGTGAGAAGAAGGAAGAAGATCGTGAGGAGGATTATTCTGTCCTTGAAGTTGAAGACCCTTGTTTCCAGGATGACCATGGTGACCTGACTTACCAGCCACAGAGGTAAAGTAGAGATGGGATCCTTTGATCAGACTCTTTTCTCCTAAACTCTAAAGGTGTCGGTGAGATGTTGAGGCAGTGTTTTTGTGTTTCAATAGCAGGGAAGAAGAGGAGATGTGTGTGTGTGTGTGTGTGCATGCGCGCGTGTGTGTGTGTGCGTGTGCGTGTGCGTGCCTGCGTGTGTCTGTGCGTGTGCGTGTGCGTGCGTGTGTGTGTGTGTGTGTGTGTGTGTGTGTGTGTGTGTGTGTGTGTGTGTGTGTGTGTGGTGTGTGTGTGCGCGTGCATGCGTACGT
>JAPMUY010003864.1:0-28820 GCA_026901105.3 Galaxias olidus
GAGAAAAATGTTTTATTTAATCCATTTTGGAATTAGGCTGTAACTTAATAAAATGGGGAAAAAGTGAATGGGTATGAATACTTTCCGGATGCACTGTAAATGTGTATGTGTTTCCTTGGTGTCTATGAAGCACATTAAAAAGTATTTGAGCAAAAAAAAAAAAAAAAATTAAATCATTATTCTAAGGTGCCTTTTTCTTCTCTTCCAACTCACATGCCGTTTTCAGTGGTGAACGCGAGTAGTAGGCGGACTGCTATATTTTATAACTATCATACTTGTTTTACGTAACGACCACGAAGGACAACGTAACTATGTTCATATAGCAGCAATTGTGCACTATAATTGCTAACAACGCACTGCAGCTATGGATGTTGCGGGTGTTAGAAATTGTTGGGTTAAAGTATTGACAATCCCGAAAATTTAAACGTAAACCTTGGTATTCGTTAGCCTTGCCAGTACGGTTTTTGATTCACGTTTCTATTACTAATGTAACCAACCACGCTGTTAGATCATCTGTTAGATCATCATTATTTGTATTATTATTATTGGACTACAAGTTTAGGGAAGCCTTCTAGGCTTCATATCCGCCGCCTATGGCTGCCAAGTCTGTATGCTTGTTTTAATTCAAATCAACTAACCACTTTTCATGCTTGAGCGGACGGCAGAAAAATTCCAAGGAGGCGGAATGGCCGCCTTTTGGGAGTGCCGCTCTAGGGAGCTGCCTAGTCCGCCTATATTGTAAAGGTGGCCCTGGCTGCAGTTAACGAGCCAAGACAGTCAGTTTAGCCCAACAAAACAACTTGCAATTACATAACATCAACGCTAGATGGTGGTATATGCCTGTGAAATCTCTAAACCAGTCAAAATCCTCTTCCCCCTTCATTTCAATGGGGCCAAAAACCGATTAAAAATCATAATAAAAAATATAACAAGTGTACCGATCGCTTAGCTGTATGTAAGCGCAGTGGACCGCAATACCCAAGACATATGGGCAACGGAATGGAATGATTGGGTCAAAACCGCGGCCGTAGTTAAGGCGCCAAAAAGAGGCCTAATAATAATAATAATAATAATAATAATAATAATATGACTTACCGGTAACAAGATGTGATGCGTCATCACTGACGCATCACATAATAAACGTTGGTAGGCTACTTAGCCATCGTATATGTCCGCCATTAAATTACAATGAAGCAGCACTGCCAATCTAGCAGCGGCGCCATAAGGACTACAAGAATGGGGGGTGCGAGACAGGGTGTTTTCTGAAAATATAAACCTTGGCCCAAAAGGTTACCAGCCTTAGCAATGCAAGATCCCGTGGCCCCCCCAGTTCTGGAGCCTCGGCAGCAGTAAGCGCCCCCTGTTCACAAATATGGTCTGGACTGCAGTACACTTGTGTGCGCTAAGGTGGTCAGTCTGATAACTGCGACGCATCACATCGCATTTGCTCAGGGAAATGCATTTTCTAGTTTTTATTTTTATTTTTGTTCTTGGCGCCGTAAGCGCCCCCTGAAGTATAGAACATGCAAACTCCACACAGAAAGGCCCTTGGGTCAGGTGGGGTTTGAACACAGGACCTTCTTGCTGTGAGGCACCAGTGCTAACCACTGAGCCACCATGCACACCTAAAACATAGTGCAGGTAATATTTTGATGGTAGGCCTATCATGTGGTAAAGCTCCATCACATGTTTTAAATAGATTACACAGTGAATATTGAACTGTAGCTTTACTTTAAAAAATATACAGTACTGTGCACAGCTTTTAGGCAGGGGATGCTGTTTTGAAGGTGAAGGGAGGTCACACCAAATATTGATTTGATACAGATTTGCTCTTCCTTCACTTCGTATTTTATTAATTGATCAAAGAAATAAACAATTAACATTCATGTTTTTATATCACTGCTAACTTTAAAGACTTCACACCAGCCGAAAACGTTTTGCACTGTACTGTATATTGCATATCTAATCGCAATCGCAATACCTGTCAGAGCAATCACAATTAGATATTTTCCCCAAATCGTTCAACCCTATTATCTATCCAATAAAGCAGAAAAGAAAAAAATGTGAAATAATAGTTTTCTATGGATTTTACCGGTCATTGCCAAGTGTGTCTGCGATAGCCTCAGTGATGACCTCACAGTCCTTTTCCAGGGAGTTCAGTGTGTTCTGCACTGTCTGGTTAATGGTTTTTTCAATAGTGTGACACACCTCCTCAATCTGGTTCACACAGCGACTTGGCTAGAGGGGGAGAAGAGTTACGGATGTTGAGAGATTTCAGCTTCTGCTGTAAAATAGGTCACGAGAGAAGGAGCACCAGTAAGTGGTGCAAAAGCTGGGCAACAGCATTCACAGGACATAGCGTGAAAATGTATATCCACCTCAAACCTAGCAAACTCAAAAATGAATGAAGGTATTTAAAGCTTTGCAACATTGCTACACATACCTTGTTGGGGTTAGGAATGTAGATGGTGGGCATGTCAAAGCCACATTTGTTAAGCCCTGGCCGCTTGCACAACTCCTGAACAATCTGCATCATTACCCTCTTGGAGCAGAAAAAACAAATCTATAAATACTAGGCCAACAAGCAAACCAAAGTTAAGCTTCCTTAAGAGTACCAGCAGGAATAAAATATTTATAAGGATGGTTCATTTCAGGACGAACAGTATAAAGGTAATCTTCAAAGAAGAGCGTACTATTACAAAGCATAAAGGAATTGAGTAGGGATATCATACATATTTTTTATTTTAATATATGGCTGTGGCGAGAGCTGAGAGTAGGTATATCATACATATTTTTTATTTGAATATATGGCTGTGGCGAGAGCAGAGAGAGTAGGTATATCATACATATTTTTTTATTTGAATATATAGCTGTGGCGAGAGCGGATTGAGTAGGTATATCATACATATTTTTTATTTTAGTACATGGCTGTGGCGAGAGCGGATAGAGGGGGGGGGTTGGATCTGAGGTGGCAAAGCTCAATGTTGAGATGTGGGATTAATTCTACGCAATCTCTGGGAAGGAATAGCGATGTTTAGAAGGGATTTGGGTTGAGAGTAGATACGTCATTGGGGTTGTTAAGTGGACACCTTCCTTCCCAAATGTTTTGTTGCATTGAGCCCCCAACGTTTACAGTCTGCCTTGCAATGCAGGTGAATTTTCTAAATTTCTCCTGGCGAGATTTTCATCGCTCAGTTGCCTGATTTCTGTACCTTTCTCTCCTTGGGGGATATACAAATGTATTTTTTCAAAATGTACTCTCTGATTCTGATCGCTCTCTCTCCCCCTCGACAATGTCAACACTTTGTTAAGTTCCTTTCACACAAAAAGAGTTAACCCTCGACAGATATACAACTCACGTTGAAAAACTGTGAAGCAGCAAATAAATTTTGTTTTTGTTTTTATCAAAAGCAGTAAAAATTAGAGGTTGACCGATTAATTATTTTGCAGATTAATCGGCGCAATAGGACATTTTGCAAATGGTCGTTATCAGTGGAACTGTGCTTCGATAGTGGCAGATAGCTGCGCTGGGGAATTTGTGAAGTGTGCTTGCGGCCACCCCCGCTCTGCGTAGTCTCCAGCTATGAGTACTCATCTACTGCCAAAACTGAGGCTGAAACTGCTACTGTTGCTACATAAACGAATTGTTTCATTTTGTGCAGTGCTAACGTTTACCCTCATAACCAGAGCGCGCTAATGTTTACCCTCGTAACCAGGGCTGTAGTGGGTGTGTCACACTGGGGAACGCCGTTCCCCCACTTCTTTGAGCATGATTTTATCTATTTGTTTATTTTTTACTATTTTTAAATTAAAACGGCGTTTTGCCAATGGTAGCAAGTGTACACATCAAGCAAACCTCTCCAATAATGTCTTCTTTGTCATAAAACTCCCAAAATGTGTTCAGAGGTTGTTGACGGCAAACATATTTATCAAGCATTGGTTTGTGCCCCCCCATGTCGTTACCCTAATGCCCTGTGTTAGATTTGTTCTGACGCCGATCCTGGAGCTTTCTTAGTAGGTGATGTCTTTTGGTGACACGTTTTAACAACTGAGCAATTGTAGCCTATAACCCTCCACTTGCCTGTATTGAAAATTGCTTAAATACAATCAACCACTGGATGCAGAAAAACTATCTCAAACTGAACAGCAATAAAACGTAATTCCTCTTTATTGGCACCAAACACACCCTAACTAAAATTGGCAATATCTTGACCTTCATTGATGGTCTTACAGTCTCCTTCTCCCCTTTAGCTCGCAGTCTTGGCGTATTAATGGATTCCACTCTTTCGTTTAACTCTCATATAATTAACATGGTCAAAATATCCTTCTCTTATCTTATTAACATTGCTAAAATCCGACCATCCCTTTCACAGAGTGCAGCTGCCAAACTCATTCACTCATCTTCTCCCGTCTTGATTACTGCAATTCATTTCTTTTCAGCATCAGCGCAACCTCCCTCCATAAACTCCAACTGGTTCAAAACTGCTGCTCGTCTTCTCACCTCTACCAAACCTTCTGAGCACATAACCCCCGTACTCTTTAACCTTCATTGGCTTCCGGTCAACCAGCACATCACCTACAAAATCTTTCTCCTCACCTACAAAGCTTTACACAATTCAGCCCCTCCCTACCTCACTGAACTCCTCCAACCTTACCATTCTATCCAGACACTACGTTCCTCTTCAGATAGGCAACTGGTCATTCCCACAGCAAAACTTAAGCATTTGTGGGAGCATGCTTTTTCTAGGGCAGCACCTAAACTATGGAACTCTCTCCCTCTAATTCGTAATTCCAACTCGCTATTAATCTTTCAAACCCACCTTAAAACCTATCTTTTCACCCTAGCATACCCTATTTAACTCTGTTCAGAATCCCGTCCTTTTCTTCTACAGATATGCTATCCTTTTGTTTACTTTTAGTTATAACTGTTGTTGCTCTCTGTCCATTCTACCTGTTTCTGTTTAATTGTTTATTTTTGTCAATTGTAATAGAAATCTTATCGTAGCCTTTTGATAAAGAAATCTCACAAAGGTATGAGGCTTAACAATACAAAACTTTAATATGTGAATATAAAAATGAAAGATTACAATACACAGAAAACCACCCCAAAAGCATGTGTCCATCCCTCTGAGTGTCTCCTCGTCCGAACTCACATATATACCCTCAGGATCTCATAGTATCACCTTCCTTATTGGGTAATATTGGCGCAGAGGCAAGGCCCTACACATTTGTTTAGACCGCAAAACATCTGGTACCCATCACCATCAGGTTCCAACCTTATGGCCTAAGAGGTGGACAGGGGAAAGTGGAACCCATAGACACCTCTAACATACAATGGTTACCTATATAGATGTAATTTCTCTTACACACAGATATTATGAAGTGTCTTTGGGTATTAGAAAAGCGCTATATAAATAAAATGAATTATTATTATTATTATGTATAATAAACCAAACTTTATTAAGCAAGTTTAACCCACTGTACAGCGTCCATATGCGCACGCATAACAATTTCTAACGGAATGTTAGTTTTTGCAATACAGTAGCTAGTAAGTAAGCATACGTATCTTCGGTATGTGTGCGATTATTAGGGGTCCAAGCAGCGTAGAACCCTATTGTTCTTGTTAGTATTATTATTATTATTATTATTAGGGGTCCAAGCAAACAGATATTTTCACGAAACTTGGTGTGTAGCACGAGGGTAACAGGTTGTTGTGCTACAACAAATAAGAAGTTGGTAGTCAAAACCATGTGACTGCTGCAGGCCAATGAAATTCAAGCTATAAATCAAAGACCTTAAAAATGCTTGAGGGCCAAACTCGGTCTGTAAAAGGTCATGGAGAACCCCAACATCCAGTAAAAATGTAGGCCTTGTCAGCCATTGGGGGGGCGCTACAGTGCATCGTTAAACCTAAGATTTTAAATAAGACATACTGTATCTGTGCTTGTTTTAGATAGTCACCATATTTTCTCTGAATATGCGTTGCATTGAGAGAAACAAAATTTGTCGGATACCCACCAAACGTCACAGGTAGCATTTGTGGATAATTATAAAAAAAATTCAGACATTTCCAAACACAGCAGATGTCATATCCCGACAACTTCCTGCAGCTTTCGCTTCATAAGTAAAAGCATATCTCCACAACCGAATGTACAATTGTCACCAAACTTGGTACACATCATAGGTAAGACTAGAAGAGGTTCGCTCCAATAGGGCATATGGGGGCGCTATACCACAAAATCGAAAATTGCCTCCTGCACCTATGCGCTCAGTCGTCTGTTTCTTATTATTTTGCACAGTTTGAATCCAAAGTTTTGTTGGCAGTGCGGTGGCTCAGTGGTTAGCACTGTTGCTTTAAAGAAAGAAGGTCCTGAGTTCGAATCCCAGCTGACCCATGGTCCAATTTGGTGTGGCGTTTCACTTTAAACGCTTGTTATTCCTGAATGCAAAGAGATATTTCAATTAAACTTGGTGTGTCGCCTGAGTCAGGGCCGGACTGGGACCAAAATTTGGTTCTGGCATTTAATGCCTTGGCCAACCCACTACCAAAAAAATATAGGCCTATTTACATCCTCACCTCTATCGTTGCGCATCTAGTTAAAGTTATTGAATGCAAATTATTATTGAATCATTGTTAACGTTATATTTAACAACAAGGCAGACTGGCCCAGAACTGTCAAAATTGGACCGGCCCTTCTGGTATTTGCCCAAACTGCACGATGGCCAGTCGGGGGCTGGCGGCCTGGCGTGAATGTAATGTTGTGGGGGCTGTTCTGTCGTACTGCGGCCTGGCATAAATATAATGTTGTGGGGGCCGTTCTGTCGTACTGGGGCCTGGTGGCCTGTTGTGAATGTAATGTGGTGGGGGCCGTTCTGTCGGCGTGGCAGCCTGGCGTGAATGTAATGTTGTGGCGGGCCGTTCTGTCGTACTGGGGCCTGGCGGCCTGGCATGAATATAATGTTGTGGGGGCCGTTCTGTCATACTTGGGCCTTGCGGCCTGGCGTGAATGTAATGTTGTGGGAGCCGTTCAGTTGAATTGGGGCCTGGAGTTCTGGCATGAATGCAATATTGTAGGGACCGTTCTGTCGTACTGGTGGCCTGCCTCTTCAAAGGAAGCTAGATGAAATAGGGGATATCATATATGATTGAAGACTGGAGAAACTTAAAAAAACCCAGGTGGAACCAAGAAAATCGAGGAGGCAACAAGAGATCGACAAACTAATAAAAGAAAGAAGGCTATTAAAAAGCAATGGAAAAAGGCATCTGAATCAGAAAAGGCAGGCATTAAAGACGTGCAGGACAGCTTAAAGAAGCGATTGTCAACATTGAGGAGAGCCGAGAACCTACGAAGAAACCGAAAGAAGAAAGAACGAGCAAGGAGTCAATTCTACAAAGACCCCTTCAAGTTTACCAAGTCCTTGTTCAACAAAGTAAAAGACGGAACGCTTTAAACAACCAAACAGGAACTGGAGTCCCACCTAAAAGAAACTCACACAGATGAGAAAATGCATGAAGAATTCACAGTTCCCGCAGATATTCCACCAAGAGGACCCAGTAGAGCAAATGGACACCAGCCCTCCAAAATGGAAAGAGGTGTAAAATGCAGTCAGACGTGCAAAAGCAGCATCGGCACCAGGACCTAACGGAGTACCTTACAGACTGTATAAAAATGCACCTGATGTCCTATGTTTCCTTTGGAAACTACTGAAGCTAGCATGGGAAAAACAAATCATTCCCAGATCGTGGCGTCGAGCCAGAGGAGTACTGATTCTGAAAGAGAAAGATTCTAGTGATATTAGCGAGTTCAGACCAATTTGCTTGCTTAATGTGGAGGGGAGAAAATGTTTTAGCGTAGTAGCACAAAGACTGAGCGAATACCTTACAAAGAACAAGTTAATAGATACCTCAGTACAGAAAGCAGGCATTTCAGGCTTCTCTGTGTGTCTGGAGCACACTAGCATGATTTGGCATCAAATTAAATTGGCAAAATGTGAGAAAATGGACCTTCATGTCATTTTCCTGGACTTGTCAAACGCATTTGGGTCTGTGCCCCACAAGCTTTTGTGGTCTGCATTTGAGTTTTTTAAGGTACCACATGCAATTCAAACCTTCTTAAGGCATACATTCAGGACATTCAATTGTGTTTTGATACACCGACATTTACCACCGAATGGCAACGTCTGGAGATTAGCATCATGGCCGGATGTACAATCTCACCCTCGGCATTTACTATGGCCACGGAGGTATTAATCCGATCTTCAATGGGTCGTTGGCGGGCAAAAGTTAAGGGTAGGATTACGCCTCTCTCCCATTCGAGCATATGTGGATGACATGACAATATTTACGACAACTGCTCCGTGTACTAAAAGACTGCTAAGCAAACTTAATGATAACCTTAAATGGGCTAGAATGAAAGTAAAACCAAGCAAATCCAGAAGCATATCAGTTGTTATGGGAAAATTGTGCAACAAAATTTTCTTCGTAGATGAGGATCCAATTCCAACTGTGACCGAAAAGCCTGTCAAAAGTCTCCGAAAATGGTACAATGCTACCCTTAAAGACTCGGAGCAAGTGGAGGAATTAAGGATAGAACTGAACCGAGGCCTAGAGAGCATTGAGAAGTCAGGGTTGCCAGGAAAGCTGAAACTATGGTGCCTACAGTTTGGACTTCTATCCCGGCTCTTGTGGCCATTGACAGTGTATGATGTACCCATCACTAAAGTTGAAACGCTAGAAAGAAGAGTCAGCTTTCATGCTAGGAAATGTCTAGGGGTGCCACGGTGTCTTAGTAGCCTGGCTATTTATGGGAAAGGCGCTCTGGAGCTGCCGCTTACCGGGCTCACAGAGGAATTTAAGTGCAAAAAAGCTAGATTAGAAATGACACTTACGGAATCCCGAGATAGTATAGTAAGAAAAGCGGCACCTACATTAGCAACAGGACGGAAATGGATTCCAAAAGAGGCAGTACTGCAAGCAAAAGCAGCCCTTAAACATACGTAATGAGTAGGACAAGTACAACATGGACGAGGAGGATTTGGGCTTGATACAAGTAAACAGAGATGGTCTAAATCAACTCCTTTGGAACAACGCAAATTAGTCATAGAACAGATACGTAAGCAAGAGGAAGCAGTAAGGAGCGCTAAGACTGTCTCACAAGCCAAACAAGGGCGATGGATGAACTGGGAAAGTGTAGAGCAGAGGAAAATTACCTGGAAGGACTTGTGGGGAATGGAATCCACAAGAATTAGCGTCATTGTTAGGGCAACCTACAACGTACTGCCAACACCGACAAATCTCAGCCAATGGGTAGGTGAGGATCCAACATGTCCCCTCTGTGGCGGGACGGGTAATCTCAAACACATAATGGCTGGGTGTAGGACGAGCCTTACTCAAGGAAGATACACCTGGTGCCACAATCAAGTATTAAAATGCTTGGCGGAAGCAATGGAGCATAGGCGCTCCACAGTTAATGCCTTGCCAATTGGAGCAGAGGGTGACATGCATCACATTCGCTTTGTCAGGGAGGGAGTTCCGGGAAAGAAGAGTTATAGGGCAAAACAAAGCTCAGGGCAGCTGAGGAGAGCATGTGATCGGAAAATGCTTGCTGATGTCGGCCAACAACTGAGAGTCCTAATGGAGACTGCAACAACCATCTTAAGACCAGACTTATTACTCTGGTCCAACACACAGCAAATTGTTTATTTTATAGAGCTAACAGTCCCGTGGGAAGAAGCAATAGACGAGGCTTACGAAAGAAATTAACTCCGCTATAGCGAATTAGCAGCTGAGGCAGAACAGCGAGGTTGGAGAACAAACGTGTGTCCTGTGGAAGTTGGATGCCGTGGATTTGTGGCAATATCAACAACCAAACTACTTAAGCAGTTAAGGATCTGCGGCAAAGATTTGCGCCAGACCATAAAAGCTATATCAGATAAAGCAAAAAGAAGTAGCTAGTGGCCGTGGCTGAAAAGGAAGGATCCTACAGTGCATCCGGAAAGTATTCATACCCCCTCACTTTTTCCACATTTTATTATGTTACATCCTAATTCCAAAATGGATAAAATTTAAAAAAATTCTCAGCATTCTACATACAATACCGCATAATGACCAAGTGAAAAAAGTTTTTTTTAATTTTTTGCAAATGTATTAAAAATAAAAAAATAAAATATCACATGTACATAAGTATTCACACCCTTTTACTGTGACACTCAAAATTGAGCTCAGGTGGATCCCGTTTCCACTGATCATCCTTGAGATGTTTCTACAACTTGATTGGAGTCCACTTGTGGTAAATTCAATTGATTGGACATGATTTGGAAAGGCACACACCTGTTTATATAAGGTCCCACAGTTGACAGTGCATGTCAGAGCTCAAACCAAGTTATGAAGTCCAAGGAATTGTCTGTAGACCTCCGAGACAGGATTGTATCGAGGCACAGATCTGGGGAAGGGTAAAAAAAAAATTCTGCAGCATTGAAGGTCCCAACGAGCACAGTGGTCTCCATCATTCGCAAATGGAAGACGTTTGGAACCACCAGGACTCTTCCTAGAGCTGGCCGCCCGGCCAAACTGAGCAATCGGGGGAGAAGGGCCTTGGTCAGGGAGGTGACCAAGAACCCAATGGTCACTCTGACAGAGCTCCAGTGTTCCTCTGTGGAGATGGGAGAACCTTCCAGAAGGACAACCATCTCTGCACCCCTTCACCAATCAGGCCTTTATGGTAGAGTGGCCAGACGGAAGCCACTCCTCAGTAAAAGGCACATGACAGCCCGCATGGAGTTTGCCAAAAGGCACCTATGAGAAAAAAATTCTCTGGTCGGATGAAACCAAGATTGAACTCTTTGGCCTGAATGCCAAGCGTCATGTCTGGAGGAAACCAGGCACTGCTCATCACCTGGCCAATACCATCCCTACAGTGAAGCATGGTGGTGGCAGCATCATTCTGTGGGGGTGTTTTTCAGCGGCAGGAACTGGGAGACTAGTCAGGATCAAGGGAAAGATGAATGCAGCAATGTACAGAGAGATCCTTGATGAAAACCTGCTCCAGAGCGTTCTGGACCTCAGACTGGGGCAAAGGTTGACCTTCCAACAGGACAACGACCCTAAGCACACAGCCAAGATAACAAAGGAGTGGCTTCGGGACAAGTCTGTGAATGTCCCTGAGTGGCCCAGCCAGAGCCCAGACTTGAACCCGATTGAACATCTTTGGAGAGATCTGAAAATGGCTCCAACGCTCCCCATCCAACCTGATGGAGCTTGAGACGATCTGCAAAGAAGAATTGGAGAAACTGCCCCAAAATAGGTGTGGCAAGCTTGTAGCATCATACTCAAGAAGACTTGAGGCTGTAATTGCTGCCAAAGGTGCTTCAACAAAGTATTGAGTAAAGGGTGTGAATACTTATGTACATGTGATATTTTATTTTATTATTTATAATACATTTGCAAAAAATTCAAAAAAAACTTTTTCACTTTGTCATTATGCGGTATTGTGTGTAGAATGTTGAGAACATTTTTTTATTTAATCCATTTTGGAATTAGGCTGTAACATAATAAAATGTGGAAAAAGTGAAGGGGTATGAATGCTTTCCGGATGCACTGTAAATAGGCCTCTTTTTTGTAATGTTAATAGTTGTTTGTTTTAAATAGGCCTGGTGTTACTTTCCCGTCACAGGAAGTGGTTGGGAGAACTCAGAGAATAATGCGCCAGCGCCAGCCTAGTCTACGTTGGTTCTTTATTTGCGCCAGCGCCAGCCTAGTCTACGTTGGTTCTTTATTTCCTCTCTAAGTTAACATGCAGCAATGAAACAGGCGGACTAGGGAAATTTAACAGTTGTTTTTATATCTCATTCACTTGTTTGCAAAAAAAAAAACACTTTAGTTGAAAACAAAAGTAATCATGCTCCCACAATGCCACATCTTAAAGTAACAGGCTTAATCTTTTTGACCCCATATAGCCTATCTAAAAGCCTATTTATTATTAGGTGGCCGGCTGGTACAGGTGAACAAAGGTGGGTCTCTGTTGAACTTACCCAAGTCACTGATGCTGTTCAATCTTATTATTGGGTCTACTCGTTGAAGTCAGTTTATGTGTACTATTTGAGGCCTTAGAGCTAAATGACAAAAAACCTCTTAAGACACAGTACTTTAACAGTCTAATTTTGCTATCTAGGATACTGAAGGTTATGTAGGTTGGTGGGTGTGCAACCTCCTCCATTTGCTGAGAGTTCTATGACCATTCCTACCGGATTTGTCCTTTTTTCTTTCTTTCTTTCTTGTTCTTTTTTTCCTGTAATAATTGTTTCATAGCCGGCCACCGCTATCACTGCTTGCAGTTATATTTTTCATCTGTTTTTCATGTCTTGGCCGGGAAATCATTAAAACAATATTGCTTGTTTTAAATAATTGAATTGCCACTGTTCTTTTTTGTAATGTTAATTGTTGTTTCTTTTATTTTTTGCTTGAAGGCTACATGCCACTGTTGTTTTTTGTAATATTTAAAAAAAAGGAGTGAATGTTGAAGTATATGGGATGTAATTTATTGTTTCGTTTTTGACCATGGTATCGAAGTGGGTATCGAGAATCGTGTAATTTCACTGGTATTGGTATCGACTACAAAATTTCTGGTATCGTGACATCCCTACTCTGTAGTACCGATGTAATTCAGTCGGTACACTTGAAAGTACAGAGTACCGTTTCGTGTAAAATCAATGTCACTGTTTCGTGCCAATTGTCGGTACCTGAGAGTGCATCTGGGTGAGGGAAAGAGAGAGAGCGAGATTACGTCACTCCTGCAGTTTGCTCAATGTTACAACACAGTCAGGGAAATGGCTAGCCCAAAATGGTATCAGGATATAGCTACACTTAGAGTCAGAACGCAGAAATGACACTTGGATTCAGTGTGCTTCAGAGCAACCCCATATGCACTGAATTCAAAGTAATGTTGGTTCAGCCTGTTCAGGGCTCGGGTGAAGCTTGTAGACAAAATTACAAAAAGGGCACCAACTGCCATCTTCTTGTTAATCTTAATTTAACTTTACGATAAACTAACAAGCTGCAGTTACTGGACGACGGGGTGCGTCGCACTTCGTCGGCTTTTAGATATCCGAAACCATGACCAAAGTCAGATAAAATCCTATCTTAAGAGTCTCCTGATTCCACTGCATACATTTGTTTTTTGTAAGAGCGGGGCACATAACAACAAAACGGGGAGACAACACTAATAAAGTATCTATCTATCTAAAATCGATAGGTGTTTGTTTTGATTTCATCTTGTTTGCAATAGGTAATATGTAAAGCACCGAAATATACTTGAAATGTCACTGTTATTTTCACGGCAGTGCTTGATACCCTTGTAATCAATAAAAACATAGCTTTAAAACAAGCTAGCTAGTATCACGGTCGATGCTATACTTAATTCATTTTTTAACTTCAATTAAACACAATAAAGGATCTGCGGCCGATGAGAACCTTTTGATGGATTGCTAAATTAGTTTAGTAACTCGTGTGCACAATCATACAAGTTAGACTGTTTTGCATAGACTTTGGCTTTGACACACATTCCCAGTTGAGGGTAATAAAGTGTGGCACCCCAACACATTTTTTGGACTGTAGAACAGGACATAAAGGCCATCATAAACAAAAAAACAGAACAGCCATTTAATTCAGTTTAATTAGCGAAACAAGCATGAAAGTAAAGTAATATTCAGATAGCCAGGAAGCCACTCATGTCTGGCATCTTAGGGAAGTGCATGGGACCTTATGGCACACTTTCCTACAAAACTATTTACAGTGTTGTGACCATTTTCCATACTGTTATACAGTAGTCAAAATGTTCTACCACTCTGATAAGCAAATATTTCAGTGGTCCCTCACTGTAAAACTGTTTGATGGCAGTTTGTCAAGTATCACTCACAGGGGCATCTGACACACCTTACACTGCCATTTTGTGTCTTTCTTACACAGTTTTGCACTCTGTTCATCTTCAACACTAATAAAATAAAATAAATGTGGTACAATAATAATAACAGTAATACAAATTTAGTTACAACATTGGTCCTGGAATCAAACTTCATTGAGAGTGCCTGAACAAAGAGACACACATTATTGTTAGGCAAGATTCGCATTTCCCACCCTACCTCCATTCAGCGTATTTCATTGTAGGTTATTACACAAAGTAGAAAACTAGTAGGCTCATTTGGAAAATGGTAAAAGATTACCATTGCTATTTCTCAATATTATAGACCATCCATCCATGCATTCTCCGCCGCTTATCTGGGGCCGGGTCACGGTGGCAGCAGGCTAAGCAGGGTAGTCCAGATGTCCTTCTTCCCAGCAATGTTTTCCAGCTCCTCCTGGGAGAATCCCGAGGCGTTCCCAGGCCAGATGAGATATATAATCTCTCTAGCGTTTTCTGGGTCTACCCTGGGGTCTCCTACCAGTAGGGCGTGCCCGGAAAACCTCCAAAGGCAGGCGCCCAGGAGGCATATTTCTTTTCAATAAAACATTGTCAATTATTCACTTGCATCTAATTATGTGATGCGTTGTTTGACGCACACATCCTGTCATCGCAAAGTCATTATTATTATTATTATTATTATGTGATCGCGTCAGCGTGATTCAAACTGACAACAATAACAAACCGTTATTTCGTTCGAAATGTATTATTAAAACCCCTCTGATCATCCGGTTTACTTCCTGTATACATCGTTGAGCAGCGAAAACAAACTGTCAAAAAAAACTGTCAAAAGTAAAACGCAATGTCAAGTGAATATTTCCGTAGTTTATCAAAGGAGGAGAAACGTAGATATTTAGAAAAATTAACCATAGGTTCTTTGATTTTACCCGATCCATTCGACATTTCTTCAAGATGTAAATTTTTTAGTCACAGCTTTAAAGAACTTCCCAACACAACCCAGCTACATATTTTCGAGTACTTGGTGGAGGCCGAGTGCGTTTACACACGCGAAGCGTTTTGCGCCTACAGGAGCTTGGACATTTACAATTATTTCCACTCTGGAAAAGTGTCTAATTTGTTGAACTACACAAAGAACGACATGTGTGTTGTTTACGGCGAGATCGGGGCAAGTCAGACTATGGCAAAGCAGTATTGCGCCTGGATTATTGCCAGCAAAACGGGAGAGATCATGAGCGGACAGTGTACTTATATAGCCGGGTAAGTAAGTAGCTAGCTAATTTACTTGCTAATTTAAGCCCTCTCCCAGTAGTCCTAAATACTTGAGTGAGTTGCTGTATTATTTACCTAACTTCAGTAAACTAGCAAGCTGTATTTTGCCTGAGGTTTGGTGACATGAAATTTTATTCTAGGCACTAATCGTTTCATTAGCCATCCTTGTTCTCTAAATAGGAGAGTTGACTTTACATTAGGATAGATAAAATACATATATTTTTGTGCTCAGACACATACAGCATCCTCTTTCCTTGACGTTTGTAGTTTAGGGTTAAGGTTTGTAGTAGGAGGCAGTTAAATGGTGAAGCCAACAGTATCGCTGTTTTTACTAATACTAAGTATTCTCCATGTCTCTTTACATACAGCAATAGAGAGGTGTGTAGCCATGTAGGCGCGGTCTTGGTCACTGTGGAGCAATGCATAACAGAGGGGCTTCAGAATGGTCCATCAGTTACCTCAGAACCAAGTGTGTGGTCATGCGTCACCAAAAAGGTAAGCCTTTACATAGAATGCATTTCAGTGTGTAAACCGGTTTCCCCCCTGGTCATTCCTTCCTTCCTAAATATCTCTACTAATTCTGTTGGTTAACTTCTTTAGCATTAAACTGTGGTCGATACCACAGTCTGTAAATCGACATGGTGTAAATATTAAAAAGTGATTTGATTGCAACACTTTAAGGCTGATCCAAAGCTAGTGGCAGAATTAAGCTTCTGCAAGCCTTCCTTCAAGAAACCTAGACTTCAAGCAAGAGCACCATGTGACCTCCGCCCTCATACTCTAGAGGCCAAAGGTTCACCTAGAATGCTTTTTAAAGCTCTAAAAAGTAAGATGTGGGATAAGTCCTACTGTTGCGGAACTAGTGTAATCCTAAATCATAACAATGCCCCCATCTAGTTTGTAGTATATTTGTTAACTCTTTGCACTTTTGTCTTTAGGAAGTTATTCCAGACTGTGCTCTGTTCACTGTCATGTGTGACAGTAGTGAAACTGACACAGCATCAGAGTCAGGGAGCCTAGACCATCTAGGAAGTGAGGCAGTGCAGGCAGTGCAGGGGGCTGAGATGGATCTAGAGCAGAGTGCAGTGGAATCCTCCCTGCTTCTAACCCTAACTCACAGTGAACACGACCACACCCTTAGCTGCCCAAAATGTAAGGCCTTTTATGACCTTTATGTTGAACTTACAGCTGGTCAAGCTGAACAGCTGGAGGATTCTACAAAAAGGCAGAGCCAAGAACCAATCTATGATGCCCGCAAAGTGCGTACCACAGCAACCACTGCAAAGAAGGTCCCCATACGTCACACCACTGACCCCGGCAAATTCCTGTCCGAACACCTGTGCCCAACATTTAAAGGGAATAGGCCAAGGGCAACACAACATAGGAAGGCTAACGAGCAGGTTGCTGTCCAGTAGATGCAGGAAATTGAGCACTCAATTGAAACCAAGGGTCTTATAGTTAATGAGACAGATCCATGGCTGGCAGCAAGCCCTGATGGCATTCTTAATAAAAATATGCTATTAGAGATTAAGTGTCCTGTGGTGGCCAACTTGAAAGAAGCCCTGTCTGTCAAACATGGTGGGGATGTTAGAGTGGAGGGGGGTGAATATGGGATTAACCCATAGGGGCCAAGGGGTTACTACATTCAGGTTCAGTTGGGCAGTGCTATCAGCAATACTTGCGATTTGGACCCCGTCAGAGCACCTTGAGTTTGAGGTGTCATGACAAAAACTTTGTACGTTTTCACGTCCGAAGGCTCAGAGCTTTTTACTTCAAGCACATGCTGCCTAAGGTGGTAGATGCATTTTTGGATGGAAGGCTACAGCTATGTCACAAATACACTGAGACTGTGAATTCATAGATAGGACTACTGTATTGGCAAATACGTGAGTTGTGTATTAAAATAATAAATGCCTTTCCCAGTTATTTTCTATTTATTCTGGCAATAGATAAGACAAAACATCAGAAGCTCATCTTAATTTCTGTTTGGATTCTGATTGGACATAGTTCTTGAACTGGGTTTTTTTCACAATGAACAACAACAAAAAACAAATAACAATGAAAAATTTAAATTACCAATTGAAATTACATCACACAAACATATGTACAGTGATTAGAGTTTTTATTTAACAAGTGGTTTCCCCAGGTTTGATAGGGCTGCACAGATGATCAATAATTTATCCACTGTGCAGAGCTGGTCATTTTTGCTCCGTTTCACCATACTCACTGGTAAGGTGTTGCGGAGAATTCCGAACTGCTTGATTCTGCCGATGGCCCATTCAACATGAATCCTGGCTCTAGACATCTTCCTTGATTTTAGGACCTCTAAACAAGTAAGCTGTTTCCTTCCTCTTGTAGATGCTGGCACCAGTAGACGGACACACTTTGAGGCAAAATATTCTGGGAAGTTGAAGCCCCGGTCTGCCATCACATGGTCTCCTTGCTCCAGTAGATCAACCAACCCAGAGTGCTTTGTGATTATTTTGTCACTTGTATGGCCACCCCAGACTCTAGAAAGAAATGTGGTAGTTCCTGTGGGACTAATGCCAACCAGGAACTTCACAGTGTTGTGGGATTTGTAGTTTGAATATGTAACTGCTCTGGTGTACAAACTAGTCGGTCTCTCAATGAACACCTCACTGCAATCAATTATACATCTGACATGTTAAAATTCTGTGGTCTTGAAGAGGGGGGGGGGGTAGATTTTTTCTTATTTCTTTTCTTGATGGCCAGTGGATGAGGCACTGAAGTTCCCTTGCCATAACATCTAAGCACTCATTAAACACGAGTTACAGTCCCACAACTGACTTTAAACCGAAATGATAGGTCTTTGTGTGTTAGATCTAGGCGCAGCTTCATAAGCACAATAAGGACTTGATCTTGCAGGGTGAGAACTGAACAAGAGGCATGCCATGCTGTGGTCAGGTAAGTGAGGAGGGTGAAAAACACAAGAGGAAGATGGAAGACCAGTGTAAAAGTGTGTGTGATGGTTGTTATTTAAAATAAAGTGTGATGGACTGGAGGAAAAATATGTCTGTGTCAATTGCTCTTCAAATGAGGTCACCTTTCTCCTTAACTCCTCATTCTCGCAAATGATGCGGTCGATGTCGACCATTGATATATCTGTACCCACAGAAACTGTACATGTATCTTCCAGGTCAGCTTGGTGGTGTGTCTTCAGGAGAGCTTCAGCTGACGCTTCTACTTCAACCTCCACAGACCTCTGTTGTACTCTTAAGTACCTTGCCATCTTTTAAGAACCATCAGTTGCCTTCTTGTGTGGGAATATGGATGGCAGATAGTCTGGGTGGGAGCTGTCTGTCGATGGCTTACCTGGGAAAAATATAACAATTATATGTCTAGCATTAAAAAATAATAACTTAACTAATTAAAGATAGATCCACTGTAACAAAGACAACGGAAAGTAGTCACCAACAAACACGACAAATTAAGTTCATGATGACAGTCATAAAATAGACAACTTGCTAGAAAATAGGTATTAACCTCGTTGAGTTCAAGATTACATTTGATACGTCTTAGATGCTAACTCACCAGACATAAAGTGAGCGCTGCAGACACGACTGTGTCTGTTGGGTTCCCAGTCATGTCTTCTCACAGCAATCGCCCATGCTTGTCGTTGTTCCAGTTGTTTTGGGAAACAAAACGTTTTAACTTCTGAAAAGTTGTTTGTTCCCATTTTCCTCGCACACCCCACAACGCAACAACAAGATCCATATTTGTTTCGGTTCTTTTTTTTTTACGATAGGCTGAGATAATACCTAACAATAACAGCTCTGAATATAACAGCAGCTGATAAACGGCAGTGCTGTAGGGTCGCAGCTGTTGCCTAGTGACGCACAAACATTCCAGTGAACCTGTCTATACTGTTATCACAAAGTCATATTCATCTTATTATTAGGCTTATTTCTGGCGCCTTTACTACACCCGCAGTTTTGACCCATTCGATTCCATTCCAGTGCCCACACGTCTTGGGTATTGCAGTCCAGCGTGCGTGTATACAGCTAAGTGATCGGTTCACGTGTTATATTTTTCATTATTATTTTTCTTCGGTTTTTGGCCGCATTGAAATGACTGGGTAGAGGGTTTTTACTGGGATAGTTTTCACGGGTATATACCCCCATCTAGCGTTGATGTTATGTTATTTGACATGTAAACATGGCGTCATAAGTGGGATAGCTAACTCAAATAACAAATACACCGCGCCAACAGTTCAGGACATCTGCACAAATGCGCCTGTGGGTATATGTAACGGCGTCACCGTATCGCTAATTATTCCATGGTGAGTTAGCTAGTTTCTAGTTAGCATTAGCACCTAGCCTTCAGTAAATGCTTCCCCCCTCCTGCTGTAATGAATGACGGCATAGTGTTTCATGTTCACTAGCTATGCAGCAAATCAAGTGAGTGTTATTGAAATAATAACTGCTTAGAATAGTCAATGATGCAAACCACAACGCATGCCGCATTGACTGTCAACGCTGTGTAATGAACTAACAACTCGTAAAAGATGACAAAGTCATTGTACAAATGCAACGCAACACTAGATATGATTTGGGCATTATGGAACGTCATATGCTAAGCCATGTCAGCTTGCAAGCTTATTAGCCAAAGTTTCATAGTTACATTTTCTTCATGCTAAGATAAAAATTACGTAAAGAATTCGCATTTTGGATTGGTTATGGAGCATGATAGGTAAGCTGTGTAGACATTTAGCTAAACTTGACGCTACTTATAATGTAGTTAAACGGAACGCTTGTTACAGTAGCCGAATAATGTCACTCTCCCTTCTAACAAATTGTCTTACATCTTGGATGTCCCACAATTTCTTAAATTTAATGATAAAACTGAGATACGCTACTTGTGTTTTTACCAGAGGAACTTAATTATCTAGCTTGTACGCATGTATGTGTTAACCAACATTTTAATGCGGTCACTAAATGGCAGTATACACAAGGGTATGATTCATCTTGGTCCTTCATTCTAGCTCCCCTCAAGACTTAGTATAATATAATTATAATTAGAATAGTATGAATACGTTTGCAAGACAATGCATTTTAAGATATTCTAATAATAATGACATAAATGCATGTAGATTATAGTTTGCTATGGTAACTAACTAGCCATACAACGCGATTAGTCTCGTTACGATACGGCCACGGTGTGAATAACTTTGATGGTGTAATTTATCTGCAGGATCTCAAAGGCCACAGAGACTTCCTAACTTTGAATCTTAGCTCTGTGCAAAGGCGTTTGACTACAGAGAATAACGTAACAAATAGCTAAGGGTTATGTATATAACCCAGGTTCTAATAAGGAGAGGAGTGAGACTCCTGTCTATGGGAAACTCTTAGAGCGTGCATCATTCACTGAACACTTATACCACAGCGCCTTGTAATCAACAAGGCTCGTGAGACTTTAAGGGTCACGCCCACCCGCGTCAGCTACTCTATAAATACAGTAGCAGACCCATCTCACTCCAGATTTGAGGCCAGACACCACAGTCAAAAGTGATGATTTTGCATCGATATGTAAATTTTCTGATTTCAAGATATTTTGCTACTACAATTACTATACTTTCCTAAAATCTTTAAAAAAAAAAAATATTAAATTACACAAAAAAAATTTTTTTACGCAGTCCGTCAACTACAACTCTCGGAAATTTCATCTTTGTAAGCACTTTTCATGTACATTCTTTACTTGTCTCATAAAAGCTCTCCATATTGAATCAGATATTGTTTGAAAGCTTGTTTGCTGGAGCACAATGTTAGCTAGCCCATTTATAACATCTACAAGAGACGCGTTCATGTGGTATAAGGAGTCATCTTTATGCAAAGTGTGTTGTTATTGCGTTAACTGATCTTTAACAGCAGTGTTCTCAAAATGACATGTTTCCCGTACTCCAGGTCATATTCCTCACCATTCAAGGCAGGTAGATCATCATAATTTTACACACTGGTTCTTGGGTCTTACAGCTAGACATTTACAGAGGCTTTTTTAAATATCTTTTATCATTCTTATTTTATGTGGTATTTTATGTGTAAATATATGAAAAAAAGGGTCCGTCAGACATGTGAGTGGTGTTTTTTGAATAAATCCATCAAAAAACTATATTTTTATAAACCCCTCTGTAAATGTCTGACTATTTGGTGTGTAATCATAATAAAACAACAAAATACCATCTGACTCTTAATATGCTGGAATATGTTTTTAGTGATATGCAAATTAGCGCATATTTAATGAGAAAATACGTCATTTGCATTTAAAAATATTATTATTTTTTAAACTTGTAATTTAAAAAAAGCTTGTATTTATGTATACTTTCAACTTGTGAAATTTCATTGTGATATGAGGACATTTGGGAAAAAAGCCTATTTGACTGTGGTGTCTGGCCTTGAATCCAGTCATCATTCAGCCATTGGGCAGACTTTGGAGAGGAGTCTCACTCCTCTCCTTATTAGAAACTGGGTTATCTAACAACCCCTGATGACCGGAGGTCTATCATTCTCTCCTGACCGCCCACACTAAGCACCGCCTGCGCCAGAAAGGGCGCCGTCACATCCAATCTTTACCAAGATACAAAGGTGTGAGGCGTAGCCCAGCTAGCCGCAGCACAGATATCCGAGACGGACACACCCTTGGGAAGCACCCACAAGACAGCAATTTCGCGAGTGGAATGTGTGCGTTTGGCCGTAGGCGATGCGCGTCCCATAGCCTGCACTAACCACTTAGCCAGTCTGATTTTGGACAGCGCCTTCCCATGGAAAGGCGATCAAAACAGACAAACTACTGATCCGTGGAACGGGATCCCCTTGTCTTATCCAAGTAACGGCGAAGCACGTGTACAGGGCACAGACACTCCAGGGAGCGCAGATCCGTATCGGGACAGAGCCAGAGCACCGCAATAGAGTTACAGGTGTGTGTCATGCTCAGGACCTTCGGCACAAACACTGAGTTTGGCTTAAGGTTACCTTGGCATCTCCGGGAGCAAACTGAGTACACGAAGGATGAACAGAGAGGGCCTGTAAATCACTGACACGCTTGGAAGTGGCCAAGGCCAACAGCAAAGCCGTCATGGCTGACAACGCCTTTATAATGCAAGTCTCCATGGGCTTGAATGGAGCCTGAGACAGCCCATCCAGAACCAACCCGAGCTCCCCGGAGGGAGTGAGTGGTTTAGACATCGGGCGCAGCCTGCGTACACCTCTCATGAAGCGAGACACGAGCGGATGAGCACCAACAGTCTTTCCATTAAAGCCGACATGGCAAGCCGACAAGGCTGCCAGGTAAACTTTGACTGTGGAAAAGGCTCTGCCGTTGTCCAGTAGCCCCCGGAGGAATAATAGGATATTCTCCAGGTCGCATTGGAACAACACCAAATTCTGCCCCTCGCACCAGGACTTGAACACGCGTCATCTCAGGTCATACAGAGACCTAGTGGACGCTGCTCCAGCGCTCTGAATAGTAGCGACCACCCTGGGGTGTAACCCATCAGTGGTCAACCTCAGCCTTTCATGGGTTCTTGCCGTTCGCCTGGGACAGTAAGTCCGGGCGCAACAGGAGCAGCCAAGGCTCCCCCACCACCAAGCTGTATATATCCTCCGCCCATGGTTTGGTCAACCATCGAGAGGCTACTAATGTCAGTGACTATATATATCAGTGACTTCACACGGGCCTGCACGGCCGGGATCAGAGCTGTAGGGGAAAACGCATAAAGCAGCCTGTCTGCAGGCCATGCGTGCGTCAGAGCGCCTGCTTCTTGCACTGGCCGCCGAGGCGAAGAGATCGACGGACGTTTTTTTCCAAAGCGACACCAATTCTTCTGTACCACCTCCAGATGCAGACGCCACTCTCCGGGCGGGATTTCTCCCTGGGAGAGAAGGTCTGCACCAGTATTCAGGTGACCGGGGACATGTGTCGCCCTGAGCAACCACAGGTTCACTGCACACCACAGCAATAGCTGCCGGGCCAACTTGTGAAGTGTCCAGGATTGGGTTCTGCCCTGTCGATTTACAAAAGCCACCACGGTTGTGTTGTCCGTAACACATCCTGGTTGCCCAGCAATGGGAGAAACTGTTTCAGAATCAGGAAGACCGTGAGCAGTTTCAGGTTATTGATGTGGAGACAGCGTTGAGACGCGTCCACCGCACCGCACACTCTGGCCGCCAGCTTACTGGAAGGCCTGCATGTGGAGGAAAACCGGCCAGACACTTGTAAAAGACCGACATGTGAAAACAAGAATCCTTTGGGTCTATGGTTGTAATCAGCTGTAAAGCAGCTGTAGCTAGCTAGCTCCGAGTGCCAGCTTAACAGTAGCTAGCGGTACCCCGTAGGCCCGCAGACAAAACGGGGAGACTCTAACCACCTCGCTTACTACACACTTGGACCGATAGAAAACGGCAAGGCACACGTTCAGAAACTGGGCACAGGCTGTTAACTAACACCCCACGAGGTCACCAAAGCAACAGGAGGTGAGGTACCGAGGAGGCCATTTGCTAGCTAGCCACCTCACAGGCGCTAGCTAGCTATGCGGTTAGCGATGCCCTACAGGCCCGTAGGCAAAACAGATGGAGTGCCACCCCAGACAGTTAGCTTAGTGACTGTATGGTGAGCCGGACCCTGACTACCCATGCAGCCAACGGGGTCTAAGTCTGCACCGACAGGAGGCTGTTCCGCGCATGCCGCTGCTGCTTCTTCTCTCGGGAGGAGACAGATTGGGACCTCTTTGGCGCGAACCGATTCTTCGCCCATTGTCGTCCGCGTTGGAACCCCACCGGCGCCAGCGTAGCAGAAACCTGGGGAGCAGCACGTGGAGGGTGAGCAGCCCATGCCTCCCCGGACGGGAGGGGGGGAAGGCTTCGCCTTTTTCTTAGGCTGAGATGGGAGCAGTGCGGACAGGGCCTCCCCATTGACTTCAGCTGCTCCATTCGGGCCGTCAGCTTCCCCACCGAGGCGCTGAAGAGCCCAGCAGGGTCCAACGGCTCGTTGAGGCAAGCGGTCCTCTCCCTAAGCGGGGTCTTAGCAACGTCCAACCTGACGGAACATTGCGCCACCACCGTAGCTGCCATGGACCTGCTTGTCTGCGCTGCCACAGAGGTCCGTAAGCATACGGCTGATGACCCACAGCTTGAAGATGTCATCGTCCTGGGCGGACTCCGCCATCTCCTGCTGGACCATAGCTTGGTATGCCAGGAGAAACGAAATCGCGTTCGCACTCCTGGCTGCCAAGGCTGAGGCCTTGTAGGACGCCCCTAGAACATAAAAGAGCTCTCTCTGCTGCTGTTCAGGAAGGCATGGTTTCCGAAGCAGACGAGGAAGTAGTGGGGGCAAGGTGCTCCACCACTACAAGCTCCATAGGGGGTGGGGTGTCTACCCCCAACCTGGACTGGTCGTGCACCTCCATGACGCTATATCCAGCCAACCGAAAGGAAGTCCGGCATCATGGGGATGGACTCCCTCGGGGGAGGAGAGACCACCGGCATGAAGCGACCATCTATCAAGGACCGGGCTGGTAGTGCCGGGGGGATAATAATAATTCATTTTATTTCGTTTTTAGCGCTTTTCTCAAGACTCAAAGCGCTTCACACAAATTGGTTGCCAATTAATTACACAGAATGAACAACGAATGGCCCGGCAGCTATCAAACACAACGCTCGGTCTGAGTGATACCACGGCAGCCAATTTGCGCCAGACTTGCTCACCCAACATATTACGACAGACTTGCCTAGGACATAGGACACACAGACCGACTCCAGGTGAATTGGCAGTGACTGGTCAGGGCACTGGTAGGAGAATGGAGCATGTTTTTTTAAGGTGGGAGGAAACCGGAGCACCCGGAGGAAACCCACACAAACACAGGGAGAACATGCAAACTCCACACAGAAAGGCCATTGGGTCAGGTGGGGTTTGAACCCAGGACCTCCTTGCTGTGAGGCACCAGTGCTAACTACTGAGCCACCGTGCTGAATGGGATGGCCAGGGGATGCCCACGCAGGCGCACGCAGGCGCACGCCTGGCGGCATGCCTCCCAGGTCGACATGGACCGTAGAGAGATGAGCCCACCTCAGCTGGCGGAGAGAGCGTGTCCGTCATCAAGTCTGTGTCCCCCAGTGAACCAGCTGACACTGCTCGCACAGCGCATGGCTGGAACACTGGCACCTCATCTTCCTCGTTTGCTATGGTCACCAGGTTCCCGGAGGACCTGTGTACCACGACAGGCAGGCATGAGGGATGAGGAGAGAGCTCCCCAATAGAGAGCTCGTCCCAGCTTGGAGGGGCAGCCTCAACAGGCAGAAGAGCGGCAGCACTCTGCCTCTTCTTTCTAGCCCCCTTGGACGTCGACAAGCCAACCAAGCTAACCAGGTAGAGGCGCACAACCTTGCTAGCTCAGAGAGCAGCAAGGTTGTTGACACCGCGAGGCAGCTGTAGCTAGCTAGCTAGCTGTGAGTGCTAGCTTAGCAGTAGCTAGCTAAGTAGCTAGAGATACCCTGTAGGCCCGCAGACACAAAAACAGGGAGACTCATCACCTCGTTTACTACACACTTGGACCGATAGAAAACGGCAAGGCACACGTTCGGAAACGGGGCACAGGCTGTTAACTAACACCCCACGAGGTCACCGAAGCAACAGGAGGTGAGGTACCGAGGAGGCCGTTTGCTTGCTAGTCACCACACGGGCGCTAGCCTAGCAGTAGCTAGCTATGCGGTTAGCGATGCCCTGCACGCCCGTAAGCAAAGCGAGGAACACTAACCACGTTGCCAACTACACTCGGACTGATAGAAAACAGCAAGGCACACGTTCAAAAACGGAGCACGAGCTGCTAACTAACAGAAAAGAAAAAAACATGCTGAAAAACCACAATGAAAACTCAGAGGAGGAACGAAGTGGCTAACAGGCACGATAGAAAGGAACTAGCTCGCCACCGGGAGCTAGAAACCTCGCCTGCTGTGGTGCTACGTTATGTAGCGTGAAGAAACGCCAAAGGCAAGAGAAAACCTTTTACCTTGCTAGCAAGGAAAAAATCCCCAAGTCTGAGAAAATCCTCAGGCCGGACAGCGTCTTCACCGAAGATAAGGTTAACTAGATAGGAGGATACTGTTTACCGTTAATGTTCACACCTGGCTGAATGATGAAAATCTGTAGTGAGATGGGTCTGCTACTGTACTTATAGAGAAGATGTCGCGGGTGCGTATGACCCTTAAAGTCTCACGAGCCTTGTTGATTACAAGGCACTGTGTTATAAGTGTTCAGTGAATGGTGCACTGACAAACACTGGAAGGCAAATTTCCTTTGTTTGGCCAGCTGACCATATATATAGCTGCCATATAGTTCACAGTATTTTTATGAATAGAAAGTCAGATATTGCAACTGGCCCCAAGTGGGTATTTACACTTGTGTTCAGTTCAGCACTGTCCACCAACACACAAGGACGTAGTAGTGCTGCAGCGGTTATTTTAGTGGGCTGGCCACCCGCACTGCCTGGTCGCTGATGGTGGAAACGCAATCACATCCGCATTTTCTCGTGGAAATGCATTTCTAGTTATTATTAATAGGCCTGTTTTACGCCCCTTAACTATGGCCGTCTTTTTGACCCTTGTCTTGATTAATGCCGTCCAGTGCGCGTGTATATATCTAAGTGATCGGTTCAGGTGTGATTTTTTTTATCAGTTTTTGGCCCCATTGAAATGACTGGGGAGAGGGTTTTGATCAGTCGGGATTTGGTGTTTTTTAATACTAATAGGCTACTAATAGTTCTTCACAGAAAAAATGCACAAGAAGCCTAACTCTCCTTTGCAATACCTCACTAAATGTTTACCACTGGGAAGGTGAGCTGCTCGCCCAAAACACGTTTTAAAAACCGCTGTCAACAAACGGGGTCTGTAGCGCAGTTCACTTGTGTGTAAGGCGGTCAGTCCAATCACTGGACGCATCACATCCACATCTGCTCATGGAAATGCATTTTTTAGTTATTATTACAATTTGAAACGACTCACTTGCCCACAAATGGATAGTCCTTCTCCAAAATCTTCAACATCCTGGCTAAAGTTGATGTCATTAATTGTTGATTGAAAGTAAAAGTTGATTTCTTTTTTTGTATTCTGTACAATGACCGAAATGAACTAAACTTCGAAGTCATGGCTCGAAACTAGAAATCACGACCTACATTTGTATCTAAAGAAGTCATAAAACGCCACAAAAATAACAATAAATACTATAGATAGGCGGCACGCAACACAAAAAAAGCTATCTTAAGAATGTTCACAAATTTGTAGACCTGTCAAAAAGTCTGAACAACATACAGAGACCAAATTGGTCTTCAATTAAAGCTACAGGCTTCTCTCGTTTATCATACAAAAAACATAGTCTATAGTGCAATATTTCTTTTTATTGAATGACTTTATAACAAACGATTGATTGACGCCCCCCGTCATTCAGTTACAAATGGTTAAAGAGGAAACAATGTATGGAAAAATCCATTTAGTGTGTATTTTATGATAGCTTTATAAATGTAATTGCCCCAAAACAAAAAAATAGCATACCAAAAGAAATTACTAGGTATTCACTTTCAAAAAATACTACACACGTCACTTAAACTTCAGTTTTAGGTTGTTCAATTTATGTATGTATTATTTGACAAACATTTAGTTACAGAACCCTGTTGCTAAGAGGTTAAAGTACTCTTTTCTGAATGTGCAAGTAAAGTACCGGAAAAAGTACCGTTGGGTACCGGTATCAAATTCCAGGTACTGGTAACGGTATCGATTAAAATGTGCAAGGTACCCAACCCTAGTTAGAAGTGACAAAATGTAATCAAAAGTTATTTTCAAGTACTCTTTAAGGACCAGACAAGAAACTTACTTATTTTGAAGGTATTCCAGTACTTTGTATGAACCCTGTCTATAAATCGAAACTCAATATAATCAAAGCAGAAAGTACTTTTGCTTTTCTTGTTTAGATTTTTTGCTTAGATTTTTTATTGTTTTGTTTACAAATGCTTATACAGCAACATAGTAGAGAGAGCAGGTAGGTAAAATGACTTATGCTAAATGTGATTTAACAGAATCATTTTGACTATAGCAAGCGAAATGTCAAATATTGGGAATGTGAATTTTGAACTACCTGTCGATCTGACTCTCCGCCGGCCTCATCAGCCTTACTAAGATAGAAGCGGAGCCGGTCCCCGTGTTTCCCGTTGAGCTGCTCCACAATGTTCAAGGTTCGCTTGCACAAAGCCTGGCCCATGGGGTCAAAGAACACCAGGATCAGGTCACAAAGCTCGCCTGAGAGAAAAGAGTGTGAAGATGACAAAGAAGAAGCACACAATTACCTAACTGCCATATACAGTTGGAAAAACATCCATCAGTGGGAAACACAATGATCTAGGAAAAGGTCACTGCACTGGCTGCCGGTAGCAAATTCAAGTCACTTGTCCTAGCCTATCGGGTGATGACTGGAACGGCACTCTGCTACATACAGTCGACGATACACTTGTCCCTCAGTGGTGGAATGACCTCCCCACGAACATTAGGACCGCAACATCTTTGTACACTTTGTTGAAACTTAAAGACTTGTTTCAAATCCATTTCGGTTCTTAAGGCGAGACACGGTCGGCAAAAATGA
>JAPMUY010003866.1:0-28874 GCA_026901105.3 Galaxias olidus
CATTGTCCCCCTCCTTCAGGCAGAGCCGTTAAATCCCACCCGGCTCTTCTCTCTCCGGCTGACACGCGCTGTTGAACTACAGGACCCATGGTGGCCCCCTGGTCCCATACACTCCCCACACAACAACAGGGGGGAGGGGGCGGCGGTGGTGGAGCAATTCAGGGCAGACGGGGGGACATTGAGAGGGTGCCCCTCTTTGGGTGAAGTGTGTGTTTGCGGGTAGCTTGGGCTGGGATGGCCCCTGCATTATTTAGACAAGCCCATTTCACGGCCAATTAAGTCGCCGTTTTCCCCGCGCAGCGCACAGAACGCTCACATAAACAGCAAACCAGCAGTACATCACCTTACACACACACAGTTCGCCTGCTCCAGGGAGAGTTTAATACACACACACACACACACACACATCTCCCTACCCAATGGAAGAAATGTAAACTCAAACTACCCACAGTTCTCAGAGAGTTTAATACACACACACACACACACACACACACACACACACACACACAAACTAAACACAGTCCTCCTGCTCTGGAGAGTTTAATACACACAAACGTACACTCCCACATAGAAAGAGATATAAACCAGACTTCACACAGGAACAAAGCTGAATTTCCCAAATGAATCCCAGAGAGCCGACGCAGAACAGAGGATGTGTGGCTCGGCTGCCCTGGCGGAACTCAAGGTGGTGGGGGAGCTGGGATGGAGGTAAGGCGGGTGGGGGCGGGCGGGTTCACCCACAGGAAGAGGAAATAAACGCTTCCACATGCAGAGAGAGAGAGAGAGAGCGAGAGAGAGAGCGAGAGAGAGAGAAAGAGAGAGAGAGAGAGAGAGAGAGAGAGAGAGAGAGAGAGCGATAGAGAGAGAAAGAGAGAGAGCGATAGAGAGAGAAAGACCGCTCCCCCACGGCACAGAGCAGCTACAGTTAATAAACTGCTGTAAATTTGGAGCAGACAACCGGTGAGTTACTCCATCACACACACACACAGACACACACACGCAGATGCAGACACACACACACACACACACACACACACAGAGAACCACACACATGCAGAGTAGCATAAAAAGCCATAAATTTACGGTGCTGCACAGATCCGCTGAGCCGGTATAATTGATCATGCGAGCGCCTCACATCACCATGCTGCAGCAACAGGGCGAGCCCAGAGAACCAACATAGTCCGACTCCATTCTAGACCCTCACGTGGACACAAACAACGATTGAAACAGCAAACAGACTAAGTAACACTGACTCCAATACACATGTCACTTTTAAGGAGGAATAAACTAAATAAACTATCTCGGAAATGCATGAATCAATGCAGGCCAGTTTACTAGTCAGCTGAAAGTACATCAAACGAGTGCCACTGTGTGTGTGTGTGTGTGTGTGTAGGTACCATGGTTGAGGGCTGACCGCCATGCTGCTGGCAGGCTGATGGGATCCAGACACTGCATACCAGCCCGGTGACCCCTGACCTGTGACCCCAGATGCTTTGCTTTCAGGCTCTTTATCTGCTAGTCTATACTCTCACAATGGCGTGCACACACACACACACATACATAACCCTGGCTATCCAGCACATCCATTACCTCTTGGAGATAATACCATTGTTGGCAAGGCTAGCACTCCCAAACCTTCTCTCATGGTTTAAGCCATGGTGTGTGTGTGTGTGTGTGTGTGTGTGTGTGTGTGTGTGTCAATGTTTTATCCTGGGATCAAATTGTACATCATTATTTTTAGTTTAAGGGTTTAAACCCATTTACAACTTTAACGGACAACAGGACATGTCCGGAACAAGATGACCCGGGTGATTAGCAGCCCATTCTCTCTCCGCTTTCCTCAAAAGGGAGAGACGGTCCGGACGGGATTCATTCAGCGGTGGAATGCGTCATCTAAGCAGGCCCGTCTTCTCTGAGTGGAGAGTTTCAAGCCGTCGGAAAATGTCAAGACGCCCTCATCACCGCCTCTGGAAACTCCCCAACTAGAGCATGGTGGCTGTTTTTCTTGACAGCAGGCTTTAAATGGCCTCTTTATTTTCTACCCTGCACGCGGAGCCAACGGGTGGGACACTTTCACCCTGTCCAGGAGCTCGGGAAATAACAACCGTGCCGTCGGTGAATGATTTCCCCCCACATAGCTCTCGAGCCTGACGGTGTCAATACTGAGGCGTCTGGACGGACGACACTGACTGCGGTGGGAACGTGTTACCTTGCTGTTGTTTAACACGAGCCTGGGTGAAATATTAAGCCACATCCTTATCAGCGGTTTCGGTTCTGGGGCTTGAATCTACTCGCCGCTCTCTGTGTATGTGTGTCCTATGTGTGTGTGTGTGTGTGTGTGTGTCATGTGTGTACTCTCACTAACGATGGCATTAAACGGTCTACCAATACAGCCACCATGTCATGTTTCTTCCCCCAACTTGAACACTGCGGAGTCCAACGTTCCTGCGGTCCCTTTTCCTCGGCAGCTGCGGTATGGAAGCGTGAAAACAACTGCTGCTGCTCTGGGTACAACTGGGCCATTGAGACGTTACGGATGCTCCTTGTTGCCAAACATATTTTCCGAATTAAGGCTGATTAGGGATAGAACGACCAGGAATGATGAATTATTAAAAGCTAAAATGAAAAATGAGCATGTGACGGTCCATGAAGGCCAATGAAGGCCCTAATTTCACCCCCACCTCACACACACACACACGCGCGCACACACACACACACACACACACACACACAATCTGGAAATGAGCGCGCTGGTGCGCCGGGAGCCCACAGAGATCTGATTGGCTGGCCGAGCCCCGGGGGTTTCCTGATATTGTCTGCCTCCGTTCTAAAGTGCAGCAGGAAGACCTGAGAGATCCTGCTGCTGGACGGAGACCAGCGCCAGGCCACCGACATCCGAGTCCACTTCTCCAAATGAAAACAACGCACTGCTTGTATCATCCACATGTTAGGAAGGGGGAAAACAAGGCATTGTCCTCTTGTTGTGTTATGTATGTTATGTACTGTTGTTGTCAGACAATTATAACAACAGTGTCCCACTTGTGCTCTATCCAAGTAGCACTGTGAACGGTTAAAGTTAATAAATATTAAAATATTGCATATTCTGTCCTTTGCCAGGGCAGAGCCTAAGCCTTTCTCACTCACCATACAGTGGGTCTTATTGTGGCCATGACTCGCCCAGAGCATCACTGCCAGCCTGCGAACCACGTTGGGAGCCTGTCAGAGTGGCTTATTGTCAAACCTTGTGGCCATGCTGAGTCAAGTTGACCGTGACCGGCAACACACACACACACACTGACCACGACCACCGTGCAATGATTGTGGTGCTATGGAACCTTTTCAATGCCGTTTAAGGCTACCCTACACTTTCTAACAAAGACTACAAGCAATCGAACACAGACACTAAATCACGTCTATCCACGGCTCTAGAGAGTTAGAGAGGAGGTTAGTCAATAAACATTAATAAATAGGCTGTTCACTTGATAGGTGCAGTATATAACATCAATAAGCTTGATAGAATTGAACGCAAGCGTTCTTAATAGGCTAATTAATACTTTCAAAACCCCCCATCCTGACGCGTTAGTGCTGTTCTCCATCACTCCAGCGCACGCTGTGAGGCGCCCCTGCTGCCTCTGCTTCTTACCTTGTCGGACTGTTTTGAATCTGACGGGACCTTTGCAGTTCTTTATCACTGTCTGTACATCGTACAGAGGCAAGCCAGAGATCGAGAGGTTCTCCACTTCCAATAACAACTCTCCCTCGGTTAATTTTCCATTTTTGTAAAGCAATGTATCCTCTTTAACTGGTCCAATGTAGGCGAACTCTCCATTCTCCGCGCCGCCTAACAATGGCACATTTAAGTCACCGCGAGCATCTTTGCAGACTGCACACTCGTTCACTTTATTAGTCCAGTGATTTTTCTTTAGTATCGCTTTGGACATGGTTAATAAAATCCAAAAACGAAACAAGTAGTCTCGCCGACCGGTATCAAAACAAGAGAAAAATATATCTGATTAAGTATTTACATCCAAATCAAACGCGAGAAACTTTCTTCTTCCTCACTAGTATGAGCGCCGCTGTCAACATACTCCCATATCCTACAAATCAAGCCATTCTTCTTCTCCGGCGACTTTTCAAAAGCGACTTCAGCTGGTGTTAATTTGCAGGTGCTGTTTTTCTCATCTTCTTCCCATCTTTACCACATCATACCCTTTACATCTGTGTCTGACAGTCTGCCGTTTCCACTTTATCCACTCGTTTAGTTTCTGATACACTTCCTTGGAATATTTTCTTACTTTTCCAAACAAAACGATGGCTGGTGTCTTCTTTTATTTGCTTGACGACTTGGTGGTGGGTTTAAGAGAGACCATGGTCCCTTTAAGCGGGTACTTCGTTGTTGTATGTTTTATTAAAATATCATTTTAGTCTGCGCTCTGTCGCGATCGGGATGTGCTGGTAGTAAAATGAGCGCATGCGTCCTGCTCTCTCTGCGTTCCAGAGGGATATCCTGGCTACACCTATTACAGGGCCCTAAAGCGTCACCGACTGGTTCCTCAGATCTGGAGTGAACAGTGTATACAAATAAACAGAACACGCATGCTACCAGTGGCAGTCGAAACAGTTTTTCCACACGGTTTCTATAATGTTGATATGTTATACATAATGGCTCCTGGTACAAATGAGAAATTCAACAACTTGTGTCATTGTTTACTATAATTTAACATCGTATCATTTGTCGAACAGATTTCAACTCACTTTTGAAAGTGGCCTAAGCAGCAAGTGGTCTAACAGGTTCCATAAGATAATGGTTCGCGATGGAGGAGAAAAGAGGCTGCCAGTCAGCAAGGGTTACCACAGCGTACTTCCTGACTCTGAAGCCAATCCTGTTTTTCAGGTTCCACTGGTGGCACCTATTTCAAATATGTTTTTTATCTTCCTGAAATTCCCCCCTTTCTACTCACAGACAGGCACACCCGCTCGTTTGTGCTGGTTTCAATTATGGTGTCTGTGTATTGGATAACCCATGAGTCATAAAAGAACAATAAAACTTATTTGAATGCACAGAACCACTAACAGCCATTTATATAAAAAAAGACTGATTACACGCACAAAGTTTCATAGCCATGGGTGCATAGCAGGACTATCATGACTCTCGTCCCTCTCGTGTCATTACAGGATGGACACAATTAGAAGACGAAGAGTGTGTCAAGAGGAACGCGTCAGGAGTGAACATTGGCCAAAAACAAAAGAAACAGGATTGTGTGGGACGAAAACAGTAAGAAACAGAAAGTAAGAGACGTAATTGTGACTGGTGAGAGACAAAAACAGCAATGGAGAGGGGGGGGGGGGGGTAGGATACATTTCCGACAGTTAGATAGACTTTAGACATACAATAACAACACAAACATCAATATGTTTCAAACATCAAAAATGTCATGTGTGCAAGAAGGTTAGATAGAGGGGCTAGCATTAGATAGGCATTAGACAGCTGGGCTGAGGCGTAGGGACGAGAGCACGCTGTTTGATGGGATCAGATGGGCAGGGGCTCTAACCTAGGGAGAAGCAGATGAGCTTTTCCCAGCCTAAAAATAACTGGCAAAGTACGTGCCGTCCCACGGGGCGGAAGCCATTGGCCCGGATGGGACAGAGAAATGGAGAAAGTGCTTTTAAAGCCAGAACCCAGCAAGGCAACTTCCCTTCACATCAGACACAAGCACAGAGAGAGACAATCTCTCGCAGTCACAAGGAAGGAGGAGTTTGTCACGCTCGCCTTGAAACCTCATAGTTCTGCCATACAGTATAGTGTGGCCCTGTGTTTTAAACTTGCCATGCATCAAGTAAAGGTCAGGTAGGTTTGCACTCCTAAAACAACGCTTCTCCTGTCTACATGAATGAAAATATCAAACAATTATAGGTATGTGGAACTTAGTACACAGTTTAAATCCTAGTAGCTAGGAGAAAACGATGCATATGGGTTGAGTGCATCTCTCCATTCGAAATGTTGGTCCTCTGAGAGTTTTGCTCTTGGGTAATGTACATAAATGTGTTTGTTGGACAGTTGTGGGTCATCTGTGGAAGGGAAGATGGCATTTTACATGCCCATGTGGAATTTTAATCCGATTATTTAAGGTATAAAACTGTAATGTTTTAAAAAAAAAAGGTTGCAGGGATAATTCACAGATTATGAGTGCCTAATATTACACACCACCATAGATACAGTTTGACTGTTATGTAACCATATAGGCTATGTATTTGGAACTGACATCTGGAAATGCATTTATTTAGTTTAACCAGGGGGAGCTACTGTGTGCGTAAGGAGTGACAAGGCAACTTCTACAGCCAGTCAGCAAGTCTGCCAGCCAACCAGCCAGCCAGCCAGCCAGCCAGCCAGCCCACTAGCTAGCCAGACAGTCTGCCAGCCAGTCCTCCAGCCGGCCAGCTAGCCAATCCGCCAGCCAGACAATCTGCCAGCCAGACCAACAGCCAGCAAGCCAGTCCACCAGTCAGCCAGCCAGACAGGTAGCCAGACAGTCTACCACCCAGTCAGCCAGACAGCCAGACAGCTAGCCAGACAGTTACCAGCCAGTCCACCAGCTAGCAAGCCAGTCCACCAGTCAGCCAGCCAGACAGCTAGCCAGACAGTCTGCCAGCCAGTCCAACAGCCGGCAAGCCAGTCCACCAGTCAGCCAGCCAGACAGCTAGCCAGACAGTCTACCAACCAGTCTGCCAGCCAAACAGCTAGCCAGACAGTCTACCAGCCAGTCTGCCAGCCAGTCCACCAGCTAGCCAATCCACCAGCCAATCTACCAGCCAGACAGCCAGCCAGACAGTCTGCCAGCCAGTCCACCAGCCAGACAGCTAGCCAGACAGTCCACCAGCCAGTCTGCCAGACAGTCTGCTAGTCAACCAGCCAGCCACATGCAGCATGACCTCCATCGGAGGTCGGCCACCGACTGGAAGCCCCAGTGCCAGCGTCCTGTCACAGCGGGCCAGCTAAATCAGACAGACACAATGCGACACTCTGCCGCGGCCCCAGACTTTTTCCCTTCTCCCTTTTCCCTCCATCCGTTCCTCCGTCTTTTAATCCATTGTTCCATCCATCAGTCTCTCCGTGCTCTGTCGTGTCCGATCCTATCTCCCTCACTTCTTCTTTATCTTAGCGTGTCACATGCTCTCCGCCGCCCAGCACTGGCACTCGCAAACACACGCACACACGCTCACACACACACACACACACACACACACACACACACACACACACACACACACACACACACACACACACACATACACTGCACACTCACACACATACACTACACACACACACACACACACACACACACACACACACACACACACACACACCATCCATTCTGTCAAGGACTGCAAGGTGTCTGGAAATGCAATCTTATTCAGCTTCTAATACATAAATGGGGTCCATCGTCAAAAATGCCACACTCACACACCTACCCACGTTCAAGTGATTGTCTGCAGGGACGTGAATCGTACGTTGGGTTGGCACAGAGTGGAGTCGCAGAACGTCCACGGCCGTTATTTACCTCCGCATGCTATTCATAGACACGCCGTGGCCCCAAAGCGTGCCATGCCCCTTGGTGGATGTGCTACTGTGTCGCCGTGTTACGACAGCGCACTGTCGCCATGGGAAACTGGATTCAACCGGTCTGATTCTCATCAGCACCGATTCACACAAGCCTTTGGATGAAGAACAGGCGTGTATATCCGTGCGGTGACTATGTTTTAGGGAAAGGCTCGCATAATTTCCAACAGCTAAGTCGTCGACCGTCCTAACAGTTGATGTTGGTGTAATTGACGTTCCGTCCGCACCCTCTGAAAACCCGCAACCTTAGCTTATCTCCGGCCGTGCCTGTCTGCAACTCCTGATTTAAGCAGCAGCAGACATCAGAGATTATACATAACATGTCGGATAGGGACAACGTACAATGGCCCTTTTCATGCCTCCCTCTTCACGGGCCTCAGTGCCGAGAGCGCCGTGGAGATTCATTGACTAATGACCGACGGAGTGGCTAATGGCAGGCCGTCAATCAAAACCACTTACAGCCCTCAAATCTAACAGCATCGTTTTGAGCACTTCAGACGGAGACAGCGCGCGTGTGTGGGGGGTGGGTGGGGGGGTGGGGGGGGTTGTGTAGGGAAGCGTACACAGTCAGTGTGACGAGTTGTTTTAGATAGTCTCTCCGTGGCCACGACAGGCAGCGGCCAGTTCATCTCGAAGCCATCGTGGCCAGTGAATGAGCCGAGGTGTCCGCTAAGTGGCCTGTAGGGACGACGGGAGAGAGGACGTGTGAGTGGGGATCCCGGTGGCTGGGCTGCGTCTCACTGGGTGGAGATAGGTTTCTCTCCTCACCTCTCCTTATTCACCCAGGCTGGTTGGGCCTACGGTGAAGAAAGGGAAGATGGGAGTTAGAGTTTAGAGGGGAAGGGGGTAGAGTAGAGAATGAGCGTGGAAAAAAAAACAACTCGACGGGAAACTACCGGCGATACAGTGGAGGAGACAGACACAGAGCCAGACGAGAACATGTGGGAGATGTAGAGAGAGAGAGAGAGAGAGACAGAGAGAGAGAGAGAGAGAGAGAGAGAGAGAGAGAGAGAGAGAGAGAGAGAGAGAGAGAGAGAGAGAGAGAGAAGAGGGAGACAATGAGAGAAAAGCAACCAGAGAGAAGAGGAATGTAACAGAAAATATGTGCAAAAGCATGGGAGGCAAGGAGAGGTAGAACGTCAGAGAGAGGGGGGGGGATGCAGAAGAGGTAACAACAGTACAATGTAGTTTTCTCTTTTTTTGGGTTGTTTTGTTTCTGCAAAGGAATTACATTTCTGTCTCTGATATATGGTTGCTTATATGTATCTCTGCATCATTGTGCAATAAGGTGCATTTTAAATAAAATTATCTTATTCACACTCTCTCTCTCTCTGTCACCAACACAAACTATCTGTCTCAATCTCCTATGTGCACACACCCTCGAACTATCTATCTCTCTTACACACACACACACACACACACACACACACACACACACCCTCGCACACTCTTTAATGCAATCACACACACAGACACACTGACTCAAACATACGTATCGCTCGGTCGCGACCCTCCTCTCCCTCCTCTGCTGCTCTGTTTGGCCCGGGATGAAGTCATGATCGCCCTAACAACCGAGGGCTTGTCGTTTTGTTTTTGCCAGAGCGTTTGCACGCCACGCCTTTGCTCTCCCTACAGCCTCTCTAACGGCTCATCCCAACAACTAGCCCGAAAGCCTGCATCTTAAAGACCACCACTAGGGCAGATCATCTAAGCTTTGCTAATACTTTGTGGGCTTAGCCTTAGCCTGGCAGAAGCAGCTGCTGCGTCCCGGTGGTCCACAGAGAGACAGAGAAGGAGAGGGGGAGTGTGTTGTGATGGGATAAGCGCTGTGTTTTGACGAAGGGGGGAGGGGGGGAGGGGTGATCTCATACGAGGACACCCGAATCCACGCGCGATGACTCCCCACGAGTCGTTGTATTTAATCCCTATAGATGGAGACCTAATGTGAGGCAGCACAGTAGACTCATCGCTCGGCGTGCGACGCGGTGTTCCAACACTGACGGGCATCGTTAGGCTGTTTGGAGACCTGTTTTTTTGAGTGGGGGGGGCTTTAGGGTTAAGGTGTTGTGTCTATTTGACGGATGGGCGAAAAGGCACCGGGTATCCGCTGGGGGGGGGATTGACTGTCGCTACCAAGCATTTTTAATCTGCTTTTCCTCCGTGGCCTGATAATGCCTCATTCGTCATATTATCCACAAAGAGAGAAAAGCGAGAGAGAATCAGAGAGAGACGGAGAGAGAGCGAAAGAGAGTGAGAGATAAAGGGAGAGAGAGAGAGCCGTCTCTTAACTAAAGCAGCGCTGCAAACCTCGGTTCCGCCAGCCAGATTAAGCATGAATAGCTCCAACAGGGAAAAAAAGGCCATCAGATTATCTGACTGGATTTAAAGCGTTGTCGTATTACTGCCAATGACAGTGACTTTGGGTAACGGCACTCTCCACTCTTTACATTATTCCCTGTAGGGCACTTCTGTGGAAAGTCATATGTTTTCATTGGGTTATTTTAGTGGTCATTTGTGTGTGTGTGTGTGTGTGTGTGACGCTTGTTAAAACAGAGGGCCTTTAGCTTTAATAGTGAAGGCCGGACATTGAGTCACAGTGAGTTATTCAGCGTGTTCAGTGCTAAGCTATCACCTCAGGTCACATGACCTACTGCTGGAGACATCTTTGATTTAACACTGCACATAATGTGAATTACATCAGCACAGGCCACATCTCTCTCTCTCCCTCTCTCTCTCTCTCTCTCTCTCTCTCTCTCTCTCTCCGTCTTTACTTTTTTTCCCATCTTTCACCCTCTCTCGCTGCTTTTTCTCTCGTTCTCTCACTAACCCACACATTCACTCAGTTTTATTTTTTCGCTGTCTGTCTGGATTGAGGTCACTGTAAATGTGTAAGTCCTTTGAACTAGGCTGTTACGGGTTAACACACCCCGACACATCAGCAGGGCAAATGATAATGATGACTTAGGTAAGAGTGGTTTAGAAACCATGAGAGAGAGAGAAACAGTACAGGCTTGTTGCTACAGCAAAGCTGTACAAAAGACTAATGTGAAGTGGAATGTAGACAAAGCCGCTGCACCTTATGTGTGTGTGTGCGTGTGTGTGTGTGTGCGTGTGTGTGTGTGTGTGTGTGTGTGTGTGTGCGTGCGTGCGTGCGTTTCTGTGTGTGTGTAAGGTGTGTATGGTGTGTAAGGTGTGAAAACATGAAGTATCTGTCACCAAGATAAAACCTGCTGTCTCCATTGGTTTAAATCAACTGGTCTGGCTACATGGCTCGCTAGCTCCTTCTCCACCCAGGTTGTATTGGTGACGCATTGGTATGCATTAGCCGGTCCCCAAGCAAAACAACACGTATGTGTATTTCTGCCTCCTATCACTGTGGGACATGGGATTATTGTACAGGAAATGGAGGTTAGGTAAGGTCTCATCAGGACCTTTTTTCATCCATCTTCCAAAAAATATAAAACATCCATACTCAGTTTTCTGGTCTGGTCCTGAATTGTATTTTCAACAACGATACCTATAAGACTAAGTGATGTTGTATTGAAACATCCTGGTTTTATGAATAATGAACATGTGTTCAGGGCAAATACGCCTGGTGGTCCTACAGAGGGTCTAAGCGATAATAATATATGATAATACATATATTTTCAAACGAACAGCTAAAAAGGAATATAAGAAAAAAAAAATTCTGATAAATGGAAAGAATTGTGATTAATTAACTCCAATCAAGAAATACATGGTATTTAAAATAGCCTTTATTCAATTCCTACTTAGTGAGCAACGCTAAATTAGCAATTAATGTACCTATTGATTAGCTTTGCACCTGAATGAGTAGCTGCCCTCCTTTCTTCCCGACTGTTTTTATCTTTCTGGTTGCTTAAGAACCCAGCATTATGTGCAGGGGGGGGGGTTGTTGCCCTCTGCTCCGTCTCTCTTTAGAAATCACCTTTTAGCGAATACTATTTCTACCTTAACCCAGAGGCTTTTGTTTGGATTACAGCGGGTGCCTTCCTAACGAGCCAAATCCACTAATTAGCCTCCTGAGTAGATCAGGTGCCTTCATCGGAGAGGATAGAGCTTTATTGAACCCGGAGGGAAGTTACTCTCCTCCACAATATTGTCCCTGCACAAAACGAGTGCAAACATTAAAGAGAATAAATCTATTGAATTATTGCATGCGGTAAGTCCATAACCAGCACTAAAACTACACTGAGGACGACTGTATTTTCAACTAAACAATGTTCACCAGTGTAGATACTTCCACAGCCCATTGGTATAGTTATCTGTTAGTCAATATGTTGGCGTGGTCAAGCCATGCTACCTTTGTGGTCGGGAACCAAGATGTCTGCCAGTTAGCGCCAGTAAAACCTACATTCCCTTTCAGAGGAGGATCATGCAGTCTTTTAGGTAGGTTAGATACGTAATTTTCTCATATACCCCCACTCAAAAGTATGTACATGTATAAATGTGCATCTCAATGAAGTGCATTTAGACGGAGCAGTAGAAAAAAGATAGAAAGCAAAGAATCCAAGAAAAGGGAAGAGAAGAGGGGAAGAAGAAGGAACGGAAATGAGTGTGAGAGGATGTGGAAACAAAAAGAAAAAGGAGCAGAACACACGATGACTCTGCTGGCTTCCACTGGGCCTGGTCATGTGGGCCCCGAGTCAAAGCCCGGCTGAATAATTCAACGCAACACAGCAGAAGCGGAGGAGCGCCTTACACGGGGCTCTGGAGCCCGCTCGGCCTAACTCAGCGCGCTCCATGACACAGCCACTGCGGAGCCGCACGGAGACCACATAGTGATGTGGACATTTTAGGGTTAGAGACTTACTCCCACTGCTGACGTGAACTAATTTGTCGCGTGGCTTGGCCATGGACTTCCTCCGAGTGGGGGAGTCATCTTGTTTCCACTGTTGGGACCGTCAACTTAATGCATAATTAGATCACTGTTTCTTTTTTTTTTGCTGCATAGAAAACAGCAACATGGTAATAGATAGATGGATAAATGCATTGCAAGTGAATCGAGAAAGGATGCGGTGCGCAGCGTGCGTTTCCGGACGGATTCTTCATAGCAGCGCCATATGCCTCCTCTCTCGCTATCCCGACATCCTCTCCTCCATCGCCCGGAGCAAGGCGGAGTGGAGCCGGCTGTTTCACGTTTTCCTCTGATTTCAGATCCGATTAGTGAAAAAAGCTGCCTCTCGCGGACCGCGTGCAAGCATGTTCGCTTGCACTCCTCGGTGCCAGTCCAAGTCATGCAGCCGCTGAGGGCCCACTGTAGGCTGGCACAAAGAGGTAAACAGAAAGGGGGTAAGCGTTTTTAATGACTTCTACCAACGTTTCCATTGAGTCAACTCCGGTTGGTCTTCTAATTGTTTCCATCTGTCGCCAGTGGCGGGCCATAAAATCAGAGCGTGGTTGACCGGCGCGCTCCCTGCTCCCACGTCGAGTTGAAGAGAAGCAGCATTCGTTTCATTACGGCACGATTTTGTGAAAATGTAGTTTCGATTATGTTGACAACAACCTCTCTAACATTTTCCCCCTCTCTTCTCTTGCCATCCCCCTTCTCTCTCTCTCTATCTCCCCCCTCACCTCCTCTCTCTCACTCTACTTCTCACCCTCCCTCTCTCTCTCCCAACTCACTCTCTATATCTCTCCACAAACCTTGAAATACTTGTCACACATTGGCTTCAAAGAACAGACCCACTGTTTGAGTGTGCAGGTGCTCCTTTTGTTTGCTATGCCTCGATGGCCTTGATGGCTGAGTGGCATGAGAATGGTCCAAAACCCACGGTGCTACTGCACTGCTACACACACACACACACACACCACAGTGACCCTGAGAAACTCTTACCGCTGTCAGCCATGACCTCATCCTTCTCTACCCAACCCCCCCCCCCCACACACACACACAAAAATAACACATTGTATCCGGTTTTATCAACAGTGACCAAGATGTCCGTCAGAACGGTTAGCTCATAGCAGAACCGTAACTTTACTTCTACTAAACATTCTAAATATGGATTTTGTGCTGTGATCTTTGAACAACAAAACTATTTCTGATGACAAACCATTGTCCAAAATATCTTTTCTGGCTCTTCTCTCGTTCCATACTCTATTCAGACTGGCTTATCTCTTTTACCCAAAGGACCTCTGTTCCATGATCAGTCAACCGTGGACTGAACTAACACACGGACACACACACACACACACACACACACAGACATTCACACACGGACAGTTGGACACACACACACACAGACATACACGCACGGACACATACACTAACACAAGGACACACACATACACCCACCCACACACACGAACACACAAACGGACACGGTCACACAAAAACGGACAGAGAGAGCTCCCTGCAGACCTCAGAGGGGAACCAGTGGCGTCTGGCCACAGTCCAAAACACACCAAGCTGAGTGTTCCCAATAGTATTTCTTTCTATACGGGACTTGTGGTTGTTTCCTATGGCTTGGAGCACGAGGCTTTACCGTAAGGCTTTTTTAATGCAACCCTGGAAATACCCAGCGTGGGCATGATCCATCTCAAAGACAACATGACTCATGTCACCTTGTTTTTCTAATCCTCTACCCCTTGCTTAAAGCCGAACCGGGCACGCCAAGCCCTGGCAAAATGGGAACGAAGCAGACGAACTGTGCACCGTTGTTCTCCCTGCAGCAGCTGGAATTGGCCCGGCGTCTGTGTGATGGAGAGAAGGAGGGAGGGGTAACCTGGGGGGGGGGTTTGCAAATGGAACACATTTGTACGTTTTTTTTTTGGGGGGTTCTTTTTTGCAATGAAACCTGAGTTAGCTTGATTTGGTTGGGGGCGCACGGTGACGCACACATGGTCTGAATAAAACTCTATTCACGGGAAGCATATGGGCCCGTCAGCCAGAATGCAGGTGGTTCCCCTCTGCACGGGGGATGAATGTTAAAAGTAGAACAAAGAGCTTTGTTTCAGCACTGAGGATCCGGACAGACTGACAGCTACATCTGTTCTCGGCTTTATAAAAGTCCAAAGGTTTATGACTTATCAAGGGGGGCTCATTGTTTTACTGTTCTATAGTGGCTGTTTAATGTTTGCAGATTAACACTGATACCTCATGCGTGTGATTTTCGCCTGTTGTGAGAGTCACATGGTTGTATCCTGTTGAATGTTAGCCCATCTACAATTACATCTTGTAATGTGGAGTTAGTATAGAAAGGCTAGTCATAGCCGAACTGATTGTTACAAATGGAATAATTATACGTTTTGCTGTGTGTGCGTGCAAAAGCATCAGACCACCTGACCTGATTTGCAACAGGTCAGTACCATCTTTGTGTCCCTCCCTCACCAGCTATAGGACCCGCAGCAAGACATCATCCAATCCTACAGACGGGAAAAAACAAGGATGTCAGTCGGTCAGACAGTCAGTCAGTCAGTCAGCCAGTCAACCAGCCAGTCAACCAGCCAGTCAACCATTCAGCCAGTCAGCCAGTCAACCAGCCAGTCAGCCATTCAGTCAGTCAGCCAGTCAACCAGCCAGTCAGTCAGCCAGTCAACCAGCCAGTCAGTCATTCAGTCAGTCAGTTAGTCAGTCAGACAGTCAGCAAGTGACCTCATGACCTCTGCTCTAGACGGTCTGACTTCCTATTCCAGCGGTATTCCAGCGGTATTCCAGCGGTATTCCAGCCATGCGAGGACAGTGCCTAAGAACACACTCCACCATTGTTCTCTTTATTAACGGCGGATTAAGGGGGGCGATGTGGTTGCCATGGAGACCAGAGGCTTGTCATCATGTGCTCGCTGTCTGACTCGGTGGTCGTCGTTGTTTACTTTTATTTTTCTCTCTCTCTCTCCGTTGATTGGATTGGGTGTGTGCTGCCGCGTTGGAATCAACATGTCCGTGGTGAAACTAGCGGATCGATGATTAGGCCGCTGAGGGAAAAACAGAGGCCAAACAGACGCTCTTTATACCTACGAATACAACAGGCCGAGTCAGGCCACAGAACCGTTTGATTGTACAGTGTGTTGTCATTCAACAAGCTATCCTACCCTGTTCAAAGAGACCCTCATACTGTGTGCCCCAAAAAAAAAAGAAGCTAAACAGCGCAGACCGACACAAACTCTTTGATCTGAGTGTGTGTGGTCATAAGGAGACTGTGCAGCAGGAGACCATGGCTTCCTCCTCCTGCGCCGTGCGGGGTGAAACCCTTTTGTCAGAGCTCCAGGAGTTGTAGCATGGAGGGGGGAACTCCCTCTCTCTCTCCCCCAGAGAGAGTGACCTTGGGGCTGGGCAGGGTAAGGGCCGCGGGGGGCCTGGGAGGGCCGGCTTGTTACTACATGCCCCACTTCTGAGAGCGTGAGGCTGGTGTGGGTTACATAACGAAGGCCGAAAGCTCGCGCCGGAGGCCTTTGACTCCAGGGTGCGACAGGAAGGGAAGGATCATTTAAAACAGGCCTCGAGCAAAAGACCCTTGGCTGTGTTTAGACTCTTGGACGTATCATATGTTCATACCGCCACTGGTTCCTTGAGGAAAACATGCGACAATGCAACAACCTACAGTCAATGTGGTCAGCGAAACATTATTATGCCCGAGAGTAGGGAATCTCAATAATGCATGTTTTCTTTGTTCAGAAGAAGAAAAAAACACACAAAATGTCTTTAGTGACCTTTAAATAATGTATTTTACTGAACCCCCCATCCAGACCCATTCTATTCAAAAAAGACGTGGCACCGTGCCAGAGCGATCAGAGTTGATGAACGCTGTACGTAACGACATTATCAGGCGACACACACCTCATACATCGAGGTTCTCCCCGCTGCAGGACTCTATACGCACTGCTGTGTGTCAGTGGTGATGAATGGTAAACGCTTCCACCTCGTCGCGCAATGTGATTTATAAAGCCCATCCTCAGACTTTACACACCTGAGATCTGAATCCTAATCCGTTTCACAGTAAGCAGTGTTTTTCATGAAACAAGACATGGTCGGTTTTTCCCGACCACAGATCCTTTCTGAAGGATTGTTGATTCATCAAACCAATATCAGCTATTTGTAAAGCAGGGCAGTAAAGGTGCTGGAATGTCCTAGATGTGTTTGGACCTTGGCTGGCCGAGGGTTGCCGTGGCGCCGTGAAGCGTTGACAATCCACCGTGGCTCAGCTGTGTGTCAGCACTTCCTGCCAGAGTATGTTCTGAATCGTAACTCGTTCACGGGGCTCTGGAAACCAACCTAACCAGATTAATACCCACAGACGCACACCCACACACGTGCGCACCTTCATACACACACACACACACACACACACACACACACACACACACACACACACACACACACACACACACACACACACACACCCACACCCCGTCCAACACCTATACAGACAGGTCAGCCATCTTATAACTTCGGAAACATAAGGTTCCAAGAAAGTGAGCAGGCAGTTAAGTGTGTGTTCTGGGTGAGACATGCAGCTCTGTGGACTTGTGGGAGGAGTTAACAGGTGTCAGTGTGTCAGGACCAGCCCAGCTCAGAAAAACCTAGCCTAGCACAGCCCGACCAGCCCAGGCCAGCTCAGCTCAGAAAAGCCTTCCCTAGCACAGCCCGACCAGCCTAGGCCAGCCAAGCCCAGCCAATCCCAGCACAGCTCAGCTCTGAAAATCATAGCCTAACCCAGCCCAACCCAGTCCTGACACAGCTCAGCTCAGAAAATTCTAGCCCAGCCCAGCCCAGTCTAGCCCAGCCCAGCCCAGCCCAGCCAAGCCCAGCCTAGCCCAAACTTGCCCAGACCAGGTCCAGCGCTAGCACAGCCCAGCCCAACCCAGGCCCAGCCTAGCCCATCCCAGCCCAGTCCAGCCTAGTCCATTCCAGAACTGCCTAGCAAATCCTAGCACAGCCTAGAACAATGTGCTGCACTGTGTTGTGCTCTGGTGTGCTCTTCTCTACTTTGCTGTGCTCTGCCGCAGGTCCTGCCATTACTTTCACTCTAAATGACTGTGGCACATCTGCTCTGACTCACCCTTCTCAGCAAGAAGTTTGGTGTGGCGGTGGTCATGCTGGGTAGTAAGTGTGTGTGTGTGTGTGTGTGTGTGTGTGTGTGTGTGTGTGTGTGTGTGTGTGTGTGTGTGTGTGTGAACGTGTGTGTGTGTGTATGTATGAGTGTGTGTGCCTGCGTGTTTGTTGTTGTCAAAAATAGATAGTAAACTAGGAGAGATAGAAAAAAAGACATAAAGAGACACACAAAAGAGACAGAGATTGGTGTGTGTTATTCCAGGAGACTCTATAGGAGACTCATCACATGTCGTCATGCCAAACTTACGATCTCCAAGACTCTAGGGGAAACCATTTGTAATAAAATCACTCAATCACTGCTTAGTCATCATTTTCCTTAGAAACACAAAGAAATAGGCAAATTCAGTACAAAAACAATATGTTGGTTAAGGTTTGTACTTTTGGACACGTTAGATGGTTACATTTAATTAAAGCGAAAGAGTGGACCACCTGTCGTAAACAACTTCCCTATCCCATTCATATACCTCTCCGGACTTCCTGATGCATACCATTCACGCTTTGCTCGGCCTTATGGAAATATCAAACAATATCCTTTTATACATAGTGACAACACATCAACACACACCCACACACACACACACACACACACACACACACACACACACAACCGTACACACACTTTTATAGTTTCATTCTCCCAAACAAACCACAACTGTTGCAATGCATTTGCCCTGAGCCCCAGCACTGCGGTACACTCTTCTTGATCTACTCAGCAGCAGCACACTAGTGAAATGTCTTTAACACCGCCTGCCCTTGCCCCTTTCCCTCAGCAGAGGGCTGGAGCTTTTATCTAATTACCTTTACAGCAATTTACAGCAGCCCCCTCCCTCTCTCTCTGTCTCTCTGTCTGTCTCTTTCTCTCTGTGTAACCGATTTTTCTCCATCTCCCTCTCTTTTCTTTCTTTCTTTCTTTCTTTCTTTCTTTCTTTTTTTCAATCTTTCTGTGTTCTCTCCCTTTCATCCTGTCTCTCTTCCAGTCCTCGTCTCTCTCATCAGTGACTAACATCCTTCTCTTTAAACTTTTAAGGGATCTCTCTCTTGCTCTCTCTCTCTCTCTCTCTCTCTCTCTCTCTCTCTCTCTCTCTCTCTCTCTCTCTCTCTCTCTCTCTCTCTCTCTCTCTCTCTCTCTCTCTCTCTCTCTCTAGCCCTCTCTCTCTAGCCCTCTCTCTCTAGCTCTCTCTCTCTCTCTCCCTATCTCTCTAATGGAGCCCAATGGACACACACAATCAGAATATCAGAATATAGCAGAGGGTCCATGTAAAGGACTCTCATGAGTACACATCACGTAGGCAACCCTTTATTCCTCCGCACGGCCAGGCTGCCTATGTCAGGCCATGACAACAGCATCACCACAGAGTGAGACAGACACACAGGTGGAATGGCTGTCCTAGTGGCTGGCCTGTGGAAAGGGGGGCTGCATGATGAATAATGGATCAGGTCTTTTTAAAGAAGAAGGCAAGCCAGTGATGGAGCCGTGGATGTTTGTAGGAGTGTGTGTGTGCGTGCGTGTGCGTGCGTGTGTGTGACTGTGTGTGTGTGTGTGTGTGTGTGTGTGTGTGTCTGTGTGCAGTAATTAATGAACCACTCATTGGGGGAAGGAGTATATACCACTGTGTGTGTGTGTGTGTGTGTGTGTGTGTGTGTGTGTGTGTGTGTGTGTGTGTGCAGTACAGTAATGATTAACCCCAGAGAGAAACAGGCCCTTTCAGAGGAGTCCACAAGGACAATACTCCAAGGACCACATCTGCCTTGTCACAGTGTTACAATAGCAGACGGCAGAACTGTGGTCTATCCGAAGGGGAACAGATGAACTGCTGTCAACGTGATGGACGGATCGCACTAACTACTGTCTGCGTTGAAGCACCAGGCAGAGTGTGATGGACGTTTGGTGATTTAAGATACACAGCGGACCCCCATATGTTTCTGCTTGGCTTGTGTAAAGCACGTTGAATTGCCTTTGTGCATGCAATGTGCGATGCAAATACATTTGATTTGTTTTGATTTGATCGCCGTTGCCACGGTGGGAATCCGTAAAACTTGGTTTGTTTGGAAAACCACGGTAAATTAGATCTCAAGGGAAGGATGGAACCAAACATACGTTCGATCCACACGCACACACATACATGATGGAATTCTTCGTTTCCGTAGCACCACATCCAAACACAGTGAAGTCCCAGCAAGTCTGTGGCACTCTGTCATTTATAAACTCAACGAGACTGGCCGTGACAAACAATCAGTGAAAACGCTGCCACCTGCTGGCGACAAATCCAGAACTTTTCTCCCTCTTGGCAAATTGAATCCATTCACTCCAATCCAACTGCAGCATAAAGTCCTGTTACTCTTGACATATTACCACTAAGCCTTTTCTCAAGTGGAAGTGCATTGTAGAGTCTTTCGGGGATTTGGACAAATCACAGAGTCCCCCCCCCCCCTTGTGCAGGCCTCCTCTTTGATACATTTGCAATTATAAGTAGGCAAAAAGGGGGTTGCCATTGTGCACAGCCTCCATAGGAGTTGTAAAATGAGATTAGCTGTATTGTGTTCCACTGGCTGCGGACGTTTAAGACGATAAAGTGGGTTCCGTGGGCGAATGGGATTCGTGGCCCAGCGATGCAAACGTAACGGGACGAACCCCCTGGAGGAGAAGAAGAAGGAGCTCAACCATGTGACGTCCAAGCATGGGGACAATGTTATTTGAACTAAAGCACCTTCTTCAGATTATTCAACATTGTTCCGGATTATCGAGAAGGAATGCCGGACCGTTCGGCTCAGAAGGGCTCGTTTGTTAGAGCCACGAGGAGAAGGAAAACAGGGTTCAACGTACAATATCCTCCCCACACGTCGATAGGCTTCTGTGACTTCGTAGTAAACGTATGGACATTGACTTGGTTGGTAAGGGTTGACAAAGAAGGAAAAACAAGAAGCTCAACTTGGGTGTTTAACGCAGAGGTACTTTGGAAAAAGTGAAAAAAAAACACTGTAACACAACAAGACACAGCACGGTGTAACAATGCTGGTTCATTTATTTACTCATTAATAGTTGGTGTTACTTGTATTGAAAGCTTTTGTTTATTTTTTTAATTGGTCGCCGTTGTGTATTGTAAAGTCGTGTGACTCATTGCTCAATCACTGCCATCTATATTTCAGCACATGAACTGTTAACACTATTTTACCACAATGCCAAAGGTTGCTGGTGATAATATCTCAATGAATTAATCACTGACATTCCTCCTCTCCCTATTTCCCTGTTTCCCTTTCCCCTCTCTCTCTCTCTCTCTCTCTCTCTCTCTCTCTCTCTCTCTCTCTCTCTATCTCTCTCTATCTCTCTCTCTCTCTCTCTCTCTCTCTCTCTCTCTCTCTCTCTCTCTCTCTCTCTCTCTCTCTCTCTCTCTCTCTCTCTCTCTCTCTCTCTCTCTCTCTCTCTCTCTCTCTCTCTCTCTCTCTATCTCTATCTCTCTCTCTCTATCTCTCTCTCTCTCTCTCTCTCTCTCTGTATCTCTCTCCAACCCCTCCCCCTCTCTCTCGGTATCTTGTTCTCTCTCTCTCTCTCTCCCACACTCGTTCTCTCCCTCCACGTTCTCTCTGTCATTCTCTCTTTTCTCTTCCCTCGTCTCTTCGTCACCTCCTTTCACCCAATTCTTCGTTGGCCCTCTCACCACGTTCCTCCCTTCCTCGTTCCACTCATCTCTCTCTCCTTGGGCAGGTAAAGGGTAATCCTGCTCTGCAGAACATTCATTTGGCACAAAGCAGGATTAAGGTGACAATAGCACACTAGCGGGGGACCAGGGTGACGCTCCAGGGGTCAACAGCGGAGGGAGAAATACCTTTATGTGGAGGAGGCAAGACTACGTCCTGGAAAGCATCGCAGAGTCTCTGGCTCCCTACAGAGACGGCAGATCACCTTGTGGCTAGCGCTGACATACATTTACATCAAAATGTATTTTTGTCACTTAGACAGACACTTTTTACCCGGAGCAACTCATAGTTAAGTGCCTTGCTCAAGGGCACGCTAGTGTTGGTGTTCCCAGGTGGGAATTTAATTCATGAACTTTTGGTCACCAGGTAGCAGACCGACCCACCAGGCCACCACTACCCCGATATGTATGGAGCATTATAACTGTTCACAGTCATTGTCAAATGAATCCCTACAGTGTTGGTGTCTGACCCTGTGGAAGTGTCTTGAGAGTGTCTACTGAAGGAGTGTGTACTGTACAAGGGCTTGCAGGCAGCTGCCAACTTGCCTACACAGTATATGTTATGAGTGTGTTACTATACATGTGTTACTACATTTCACAGCCAAATACTCATTCAGGGGCTCTTTGAATCTTTCCGGCTTTGGTACCTGGTGTCGGAAGACGTTAGGAGCAGACGTGAAATCAGTTCCATGGCCATGTGCTGTGGTAAGCTTCCCGACAAGAGCAAACCCAGGATCTGTAACATCCGGGTGGTTCGATATAGAGCTCCAGTCCGACCGCGGCCTCCTTTCAAGTCAAACCCCCGTTTATCAGCCTCTGATCTAATTGAACAGCCCGCTCGGACGATGAAAGCCGAGACGAGCGATTATCTGCTTCCACTATCCACAGTCTGTGGATGAGAGTGTACTCCTCGGTGAGCTCCCTGAGTCTTCATGAAAAAAGCACTCCTCTCCCAGGTCAGGTTCAAACGATGCTTCCCTCACACATATAGGGTTAGATGGGACAGTGGACTTCCAGGCCACAAAATCAAAAGTGGTCCAATGGAAATTGTTCCAGTTTTCACGTCATGGCCTCTCGTTGGTCTCTTACGTTCATCTCTCGTGCCGTCCTTTCCTGTCGTCGCCTCGGCCACCGTTTGATTTGCTCCCTGTGGGGTTTCCCTGTCACTCAAAACGGCCCGTTCTCATGCCAACCCCACCTCCATTGACATTAGCTCTCCCTTCTCTCCCAATGTCTGTTTTTGTTTTTGCAAAAGGCTGCAAATCCTGTGATTTGTTTATTTCCCGGCTCTCCTAGAACCCTTTGTGTGTGTTTGTGTGTGTGTGTGTGTGTATGTGTACCGTTTGGTGATTGGCGGCCCTCCGGCCCCTTTCAAACACAGAACCGACCCTTACCAGAACCCAGGACCCCTATCTAATCTACCCACACAGCACAACAAAGCGCTACCAGGGGGGATTACTAAAGATAGACTTCTACTCAGACAAATCAGTCCATGGTCAAAACTACAGTACATTTAAACCAAAATGAGACCACCACCAGTCCTGTCCAAAAGAGACTACTGCATTTAAAAAGATGTTGAGACCCTCAGCCCAGTTTATCATAGGTAGACAGTGGTTTGTTCGAGACAATACCTTGTCCAACAAGAGACCAAGAGCATGTTTTCCCCCTTGTATACTTACTGTTCAGTGGACTTTCTATTATTCAAAACTAAGGATAGTGCGCTCTCTACTGGTCAAATCATGAACCATACAAATCTTTAAAAATGGGGCACGATCTAATTTGAGGCCAGATTTGTTTCAAATACAAATCGGCATGACAATAATGACCTTTACAATACGAAAAGATTGGTCGACTCACTTCTCTATGACTATTACGGCGTATGGAAATTGCAGAAACGTGTTCGATCTAATGACCTCGTGCCAAGTAGCTTATCCATTTCAACTCACATAATTACGCTCACAAGCAATAGGTGTACCGCTTCAGTGGTTGATTGGCCATAAACTGTGCAGCGTGTCTAACATATTCGGTGATCAGTGAACTCATAAACAGACTCGTTACCATTATGCCGTGGAGGGGGGAACTTTGACAGTAGGCAAATGAGCTTGCGGCCTATACTAAAATGACGAATAGCCAAGGGACTAATTACAATGCCCAGGCTATTTCTGAAAAGAGAAACAGGCGTTGGGAGACGTATGCAATGTGGTACTCCGAGGTACAAACACAGTTCGTGGCAGCAGCCCCTGGTTTGCTTGTTAAAAATAAATCTAAATAAAGACAGAAGGAGATTAGCGTTTCTAAACAATAACTTATCCTTTGTCTAGGTTGTGTCTCTGCTTTGACCAATTTAACAACCAAATGAGTAAAAATGATCTATCCCAGGTGTCCTGCTGGTTTCGATCTGTATAATTCCCTCGTCGCTACAACACTGCCAGAAGATGGTCACGTTCAAATAAACACTATTTTATTGCAGGGAGAATTTATTACAATCAATACTTTATATCTTCAGGTTCTAGAAATCTTGTACAAAGCTTTTTTAAAGCTTGGTCATCCGAATGTATGTGAACACACTAGATCATTAGGATGCAGTAGTAGTCAGTAACTATCAATTTAAGCAAATACCAACTTAAACGTGTACACACTTCAACAAAGACATAGTTCTCATTGCTATATTTCTCACTCTCTTTCATAGCACAACTTTTCAGTATTTTTTAATTGACATACCTTTCTAAACAATAAATAATAATAAAAAGGCAAATCTCTTGCCTATTCTGCACCAGGCCTGAAAAGTTCCAGTCTATATTGATGAAGACAATTATACTAAAGAAAGACGAATGAATAAAATTAGCATACAAATGGGCTATTATCAAAAAGAACATTACATTAAATTCCGTGATATGACTTCTACAGTAGCGTAATGGAGAAGCCAATCTTTTTTTTCTTGAAGTGTAAAAACAGACACATAATCCTTGACAGTTGATATATGGGGTTAATGGGCGGTTTAAGTTAACACATTTGCTCAAATTTTCTTATCAAGCCTCTTAACAATTCATGTGTCCGTTTAGGACTTGTATTTCAACACTGTGAAGGAGTGTGCTAAAGTGCCCTACAATTTTAAAAAATTAGCATTCATTTCTTACAACCTCACTGCCTTCAAACAATTTCAAGTCTCACAATGGCACAGTTCACTTAAAAAAAAAACACAAGTAAATCTGTAATTTTAGCAACCGTCACTAAGTGGCACTATGACACCGCGATAAAAGGATCTGTCCAAAACCCTTTTCAGCCCAGCATTTTCCAGCCAAAAGTACATCATATCTTCCTCATTGCACAAGGCTTTGGTTTTTGAAATCGTTTTCATCGTTCGCAAATGTAGTGAGAAAGTTGTATCTGTGAATTTGAATGATTAGCTGTAGCTAAAGTGCCATGGTACAGTATATTGACTGATCAGAATGGCATGACGATATTTTGTATAGCTAGACAAATGATCGTATTGAAACCCTAATGGGCTACATTGCACCATTGGGTGAACTGCAAAATTCATCCACTTCTTGATTGCAGAGCCCATTACAACACATGTGACACATTCATGTTCATTACTTCTGTCTGAAAACTTTGAAAATGGCTGTTCTCAGTGGTCGTAACATATGATAGACGTGTTATAAGGTGATATATCTGAATATAAAGGGATGATTAATCGGAGGCTAGAGACGAAGAGAATGGCCATTTGAGTACAAATCTATATTTTCCATTAGGGCTGATTGACAGATCAGGTATGACTGTATGGTCAGGCATGTTTGTGCATAATTTACTGAAACCCAGGACCCTCCATTGTGCAATGACAGTGATGTTCCCCCGAGGGGAACAAGACACACACGCACGCACGCACACACACACACACACACACACACACACACACACACACACACACACACACACACACACACACACACACACACACACACACACACACACACACACGCGCGCGCGCGCGCACACACGCACGCACACTTTTTCATACCATCTTTGGTGTCTGAGGTGAATCGACCTGTACAGGCGTTTACCACGAGAGCCACTCACTCAGACATTTCATTCTCCCTCGGACAGGGACCCTGGCTATTGATCCACGTGCGGCTGCCGCAGGGGGAATGACTGCCGGCTAGATGGGATCTGCTTGTTCACGTGTGCTCTCAGGCAGCAGAGGCCTCTCCCAGGGCAGAACCCATTGACTGGCTGGACTCTGTCTCCTCGCAATAAGCCGTGATGGCAGAGTGAGATATCGACTGGCTCCCGTGTACAGTGACGGGGACGTTGGGCGCTGATACCATCAGTGGCCTCCAGCTCCAGCTCCAGGCCCCGTGTGTTTCAGAGATAAGCCCCAGGAGAGTCCACTGTGCTGGGGGAGCATCTTATTGACTGCAGGGGCCACCCGGTCGAAATGTTGGCTCCTGCGGTCCAAGGGGGATTAGAGCCGATAGGAGGAGTACGGCTATTAAGAGTTGATTTAGTTTGTATCAGATTGAAATACACAGCAATTATTGATCATATTTATGATAAGGTTTCGCTCTCTGTTTAAATAACTTTTTTAGCAAATTAGGATATATTGGGAGAGAGGAGTTTGGAAATGATCCCTACATAGAGACAAGCCATCAGTGGAGTTGACAAGGGGTGGTGTGTGTTTGGGAATGTGGCTCGTGTCGTGTGCGATACCATGTTTTTCCTTGTAGGTGTGCTATGACCATCAGTAAGACATCAATCTGCCCACAATCTTGTCAAAGAGCAAGAAGGGAAACACATTCAGACTGGTTAATGTACTTCTATAATAATTAGACATATTGAGCTGGTTTCCCGGACAAATTTTTAGCCAAGCTCTAGACTAAAAAACATTTTCAATTGAGAATCCCCACTGACAGTGAGATTTGGTCTGGAACTTGGCTTAATCTATGTCCGGGAAACTGGCCCTTAATATATAGGCACCTTTCTAGACACCCAAGGTAATGAAGAAAATTAGAATGCGTGTCTTATGCTTTGAGCTTTGAATCACCACGGAGACAGTTCCGTGAAGGATCCCTTACTGGACCGTGGTCCACGTGCCTGAGGAGCAAAAGTTTTCTAAAAAGCACCTCATAACTTTTTCGAAGCACTTTCCAAAGCAGTAGAGTTCAGTGAAGTTCTCAAAGCGGCTGTAGTTTCGACCCGGATCAATAGTTCTAACCAACGAGCCTAAGTGAAAAGATGAATCAAATGGATGCTACAGGCAGCCAAATACTGCAGCAAGGCTTTCTCGTTTCTTCATATTTTTTTTTTATTTTGGCTGTTGCTAGCGAGGCATTCTTGTTTTGCGGGTGCTGATAAAATGTCCCTTAAACGGGCTCTCGAGCTCTCCCTCCTGCACGTTACGCCTTGACAAATGCAACTGCCACCTGTGAATGGAAGGAAAGGATGAAGCACAGCGGGGCATTACTACCTCGAGGGGGGGAAGTCAGCCACACTAGTTGTGATGAATTGATTCTGTGTTTCCTGCGGGATAAACAATTTGTGTAAGTCTCTCCCGCTAAATGAGAGGGTGATTCGGGGAGATTCTCCCGCTGTCCCTTCCACCAGGCCACCCTCCTTTCAAAACACACCACCTGTTGGCGTCCTGGCGGTCCTGAAGCACGTTTGCTCCCAGGTCACCCGCAAACTAAAGGTACACAGCGGCCAGCGATAACCAGAACACGGCCATTATCTTTTCACAGTCTTTTCGCGGTGTGGCCATGGCCCCCAATATCAAAACCAAATCACGTCAGATGTTCCCAGTGACGATTTGGCAAAGCCTGACTGCATATGGTTATCACTCTTCCGTGTTCTACTCGTAAAGTGTATGTGTGAGTGTGTGCGCTTGTCCTCACACCCAGTCCCATGTGGACGGCTATCGCCCTGGTGATTACATTTTCTAGCCAATCATCTTCCTTCACAGCTGAGCCTCTCCCACCTTTTTCCTCTCTTGTTTGGCTCTCGACCGCCGCCGCCGCCACCACCAACACCACCACCAACAACAGCAACAACAGCAGCCGCCCGAAAAGAGCCGGAGCAGAAAATCCATCAGCGTCCGTCAGTGAGAAATTCATCACGACAATCGATAGCAGCCACTGGGAGCCATTGGCGCAGATGCATACAAGCCATCAGGAGTGCTTTGCCTTGTCTGCGATATATCTATATTTAGTCAGCGGGCCAGGCCTGGGATCAATACTCTACAGGCAGCTCATATTTCTCCGTCAGGCTGATAGGGGTACGCGGGGACGTTGACAGGGGCCAATGGGGGTGATGTGGGGGGGGGGGGGGGGGTTCTATGAGAGCAGTGAGGTGCAGGGGAAGATGGAGGGGGGATGGGAGAAGAGAGAAAAGGTTCAGAGGTGGTCACAACAGTCCCCCCCTGGTAGTCCTCAGTGCAGCCTATGTTCAGCAGCGCGACAGCCTGTCAGTGTGTGGAACCCATCTTTCACTCCGCCTCGGATAGGTAAGCCTTTCCATGGATTGCTCTCCACCCGGTCCTTTTTAAAAAGCAACAAAAATATTTTACTGTTGTTTATTCATTTTCAAATCACCCCCCACACCCCCTCCTCCTCTTATTCAGCCTGTCTCATGCTCATGCAGCCTGTGGACAACAAACTAAACATGGAGCCGGGGGCCGCTTAGTCACATGGCTGTCCTCCCCTGCTGTTGGACTGTCCGGCTGATGCAAATGTTAGCTGGGCTAACGAACGCGATTTATGTCCGGCTGAAGTTTTATCTGGTCCAACTGCATCTCTCCCTCTCTCTCTCATGAATAACGCTGTGTGTGTGTGTCATCGAGAAGAAGGTTGTGTGCGTTTCTCAAACTCGCTATTATTCCCTCTTTACAGATGGGTGTGGTCTCTCTCTAATTGCTTGCGATGGAATAAACTAAATAAATAAGCCAAAACATTACCCATTTCGACAATTGACAATTGACCCCCACAAGGACTGCGTCTGGAAGAACAACTGTGTCAAAAAAAAAAGAAGAGGTTATGAAAATGTATTTATTATAAACGGAGGCGACCTCACATAAACAATGCCCTTCAGAGAGAACGCAGTCGGTGGAGTTGAGAAACACATTTTTGACAAGTTGGTTCGAAACTTTGAACGACCTTTCACCTTTCACCTGTTGCAACGCGTCTCAGAGGGCCTAGCACTTGTGTGACTCCTCTTACTGAAAGCACGCCGTCCCTTGATGCCTCTGCCTCAGAGGAGAATCAAACGAAGGCCTGCTGCAGACGTCTTTTCGTTCTTACAATAAACCGCATTGCTGCCAGCGTTTTTCACCCTCTTTCTTTCTTGATCTGTCTCCCTCCCTCTCTCTCTCGCTCTCTCTCTCTCTCTCGCTCTCTCTCTCTCTCTCTCTCTCTCTCACTCTCTCTCTCTCGCTCTCTCCCCGCCTGGCTTAATCCTCGGCGCTCTGCCCTTCAGGTTTTCAAAGAGAGCCTGCAGGGTGGAA
>JAPMUY010003867.1:0-28346 GCA_026901105.3 Galaxias olidus
CCTTTCATTGTTTCAAACATTTATCATGTCAATAATGAGGTTAAGGTTAAATATGCCCATTCAACTTCTAGGCCATATCTTTGGAGTTTCCACCTCAACTGTATCAAGAACATGTTCAGCTGTGACCGATACACTGTACGCATATCTGAGGCCATTGATTCATTGGCCAGAAAGGGAAACACTCAGGGAGACCATGCCACAGTGTTTTAAGGATCATTTTGGCAAAGGAGTATAGTAGATTGTTTTGTTTTGACTAATTATAGATTGTTTTGAAATTTTTATTGCCATTTGATCTAAAAGCCAGAGCCTTAACATGGTCTTCCTACAAGCACCACCACATAGCAAAATATTTCATTGGAATTACTCCTCAGGGAACAATTTCTTATATATCCAAAGGTTGGGGAGGGAGAGTGTCAGACAAATACCTCACAGAACACAGCGACTTTCTAAGTAAGCTTTTACCAGGGGACACTGAACTAGCTGATAGGGGATTCAATATTGCAGACAGTGTAGGATCTGTTATGGCCCATTTGTTTACCCCTTCATTTACTAATGGAAAAAAGCAACTTTCTCCTCTTGATATAGAAAAAACACGTAAAATTGCAAATGTTAGGATTCACGTTGAAAGGGTTATTCAGAGCTTGAGACAAAAATGCATTTACTTGGATATAGAGTTATGCCAGTAGATCATCTAATTTCTACAGAAGCTAACATTTCAATGTTAGATAAAGAGGTCACCATTTGCTGTGCACTTACCAACCTTAATGACTCAGTTGTGCCATTTGATTAATTGTGTTTATTTACTTTTTCTTGACATATGTACAAAATCAGACACTTAACAGTTTATAAATGATTGTCAATAAATATATACATTATGATTTATAGCTATATTGTAGTTAGTTATTATTTAATTATATGCCTAGAGTGATAACTTGCAGTCAGTTCAGGGAGGATTCCAACTCTGAAAAAGTGCTCAGCATGCTTTACATTTCTTCTGAAAAAGTCCGCATCCCTTTCAATTCTCTCGATATGCATGTCTTCTTGTGTGCAGACAATAAAGTCATTATAAGGCAGAGCACATGTGTTAAGCTGACACTGGACCTGAAAGAAATACGCGTGCTGAGTGTCGAGTGTCAACCCGCCATGTTCTGTGCCCTGTAACCACTTAACTCCACCTTCCGTTGTCCAGGCTTTAAGTGTGTTGTTCCTCTGGCCGAAGGGACACTTGATTTCTACACACCCTATTCCACAGCAGTCGCACTGAACAATAGCATCCGGAGCAGCACCAATAAATGGGAAGTCCATGTTTATGAAAAGCCCTGCTTTTCTCATTTGAAAGTTTCCATGAGAGCTTGCAACCCTACTCCTATACCTTTCTCTGGCAACATTCTCATGAGAGCAACCCCATTCAGTTGCAGCAGAAGAGTACCTGCAGGCCTCTGGGTAACATATTTTTTTTATAAGCCCCTGTGGTGGCTTCTCAGGAGAGGACTTGCAAACTTGTCCAAAAACAGATGCAGTGATCCTGCCAGCTCTGTGCCTAAACCAATATTGGCTTGAGGTTTGCTTACGGGTTGCCTCTTCCAGGTTGCTGCGCTTCTCCTCTGTGGCACTAATTGTAATTGTAGCACAGAAAGACACAAGTTCCTCATACGACATCCCAGCACAGTCTTCGCTCCTCATGCCAGTTAATTCCTGAGGGAAGTGTAGGTTGGAGTGACTGACGAATACTTTTGAGAAAGGAGGCACTACAGAGAGGATGGCAGGTTTAGAATCACACTTACTCAGGTTGCAAAGGAATGATGCAAATGCCTTCTTTGATGGTGCTTCAACTTAACTCTCTCTTTGGGCTCTTGGTGTCCGGGGGTGACTGAAAACACATGTTCCACCAATCTGGATGTCTAGCTGGACTTTTTTGGCACTAGTAAAATCGATATCGCTAATTGTTTGGTATTGAATACCCTTCAAGGGAGTGGGAAGTTTCCAGTAGGCCTTTTCATCAGTGACTGTTTTGGACTCTCTAATTCGTACTGCTGCCTCAATGTAGAAAAGAACTGCAGCCACATGTGAGCAGACCTCACCCAATCCAGCCATGCAATTACAGTGGGCTGTCAATACTTTCCCTGTCTGCTCAGCAATAATCCATGGGGAAGTGGCAGTCTCCCTTGGTCTCTGTGAGTGCAACACCTGAAAACAGAAATGCTATACAATTAAAGGAGTCCAACGCCTATTTTAAATAGCGTTGATAGTCATAAGAAAACTATGTATATGCCAAGTGTTTTCTGAAGCAGTGTCTAACTTAACGAACAATCAGAACTATTCATATTGATTTACTATGTATTTACAAAGCATCTAAAGTTTCGCTAGGAAATGTTTTGTTTTTTTTACCGGTTACAATGTTTCAACATAACTTAGAAGACGGCGAGTTGTCCATGGCTAGCTAATCACTCACTACGTAACCGACAATTTGTAACCAACTGACAAACATTAGCTAAACAATTTACATTGTGTTATAGTTTTATTCATCTATCTAATTAAATTAATAAAAATACGTACTCTTGCTGAAATCACGAAAAGATCATTGCGAAGGGTTGCCGCGGGCTGTCTCACCCAACCAGACGTGAAGAAATTGTAAGTCTCAAGACTTTTGTATGCCTTGAGGCCTTCCATTGAGAAAGGACTCGGGGCAAATACTAAATAGTTTACAATATCAGGGTATGTAATGGGTGGGAAATTATTAACATCATTAGTCCATTCGGTTTTCTTGATCAAATAGGGATCGATAACGATACATTTGATCTTGTCTTCGTATCTTCCTCTCTCAAGTTCAGATAAGTGACAGATAGACGTAGACATTGTTGCCAGTTTCTTTCAGTTGGTTGTGTACATAGCAACTGGTATTTGGACCCCCAACATGGCGGACAATCTAAAAGTGGGCGTATCCATGACGTCAGTGACAGGCCTCTATTGGTCACATTTGTTTCTGTGTGTATGTACAGAAAGCCTAAGAAAGACAGAATTTTGGGGCTAATGCTAAAACTCTCACAATTTCATAGGTCTCTCCTTAAAGGAGCCCTATTATGCTCATTTTCAGGTTCATACCTTTAATTAGGAGTTCTACTAGAATGGGTTATGCATTTTAATGTTCAATAAAGGATTTATTTTTTCCAAACTGCCTGGGTCTGCATTCACCCTCTGTCTGAAACGCTCCATTTTAGCTCCTGTCCTTAAGGCCCCCCTCCCGACGAGCCCAGTCTGCTCGTCTGATAGCTGGCCAAACAAAGGGAATTTGCCTTGGCACTGACAAAAACAGCTTTTTTCTCGGCATGGCGAAACCACTATTCTATCCTATAACTATGTTTGAGGGCGTGCCAAACTAGCCGCTAGGTGGGCATTATCCAAATGTATGACTTACTGACGTAGATAAGTTATGGAAAAAAACGCCTTACTACAAACGAGGCGTTTCAGGCAGTTCAGGAGCAGTGTTTTCTGAGAGAGAGAGTAGCTCCCTTTGGCGTGAACCATGGACTTTGTAACTTTTCAGACCCTCTTACATGCACAAACAGCTATATAACATACTAAAGTAAAGGGAAAATCCCAAAAAGCATAATAGGGCCTCTTTCATATATACCCTTGTTTAGCTGACTCTCTGTCAACAGCAACCTTCATTTCTGTCAACTAAAGTAGACACACAATGTTTAAAACACGTTTCCTCCACTGTAAGCCTTCTTTGATCCTCATTCAAATAAGGCCCTTTTCGACCGCAGGAACTTTCCCCAGGATCTAGGGACTTTACTCTCTGTGTTCTGACCGCAGGAACCAGGGTCTAAATTCCGGGGACTAAGCAGCAAGAACTAAAAGGTACCTGCTCGGGAGGTAGTACTTTCCAAAGTACAGCAACCTTCAGATTGGAGCTTGCAACGCTAAACATTTCTTATGGGTCAAGTACTAGCAGTACATTTCCACCAATATTTCAACCGCGACATTTTTAAAAGTGCAACCGCAAACAAACATGCAATCGAATCGTCAAAATGGAAAACACAACATAATAATACTGAAGATGTAGATCGATGTTTTTTATTCACAATCAAAAAAGACAATCAAACATAATGTATAGGTAGGTGGTTAGGAATAGAAATTGAGTTTTAACAGTCTGACACATTATACGCAAGCCTTATAGTTACGTTAGCCAACGCCGTTTCTGATGTTTATATTCCAAATGTAACCAATCACGCTGTTATAGATCAGGGGTTCCCAAACTTTTCAGCCCGCGACCCCCAAACTAACGGTGCCAGAGACTGGGGACCCCCCGTATCCCCAGAGATGACACATGAGAAAACGTGCGCACAGGACGCACGCACTAATAGGCGTATCCAAACACGGGCATTACGACAACACAAATGAACAGAACAGCCTGACAACCATGATGTGATTTTACATATAACAATTTACTATAAGATAAAAGCAGAATACGTCAGTCAAAGTAATCTCCATGTAATTTATGAGTGAACATTGTTGCTGTCATGTGCAAACTTAATTTTGACACAATACTTTCATTTCAATGTTAGCAGAAGAATATCTCAGTCAAAGTAATAGCCATGAACTGTAGCACTGAGTAAACGTGAACATTGTTGCGGTGCAAATTTACATTTTGGGAATTAGTATGTTTCTGCGTTAATCTCACCTAATGAGATGGGTGGGCACTATGCGTGGAGCACAGCAAGTCCATTCTGGGTTTAATTTTGGAGACGGCCACTCGGAGATCATTCTCCACGTTTAGACGCGATCTGTATTTATTTTTAATATATGTCAGTGCCAAGAAAGTCTTTTCACACAGGTATGTAGAGCCAAATGGCATCAGTACGTCCATCGTGGCCTTGGATAGCTGTGGATATTCTCTCTCGACTGAAATCCAGAACTCAGCAAGCATCTTTGAATTAAAAGCTGTTTTTAAGGTGCGGTCACTTGACAGTTCAACCAGTGCGCCCTCCATGTCGAATGACAGATGACTTGCGGTCGTTACAGTGAATGGTTATCTTATCCAGACACATTTTTCCAGAGCCGTTTCCTCGGGGAAATACTTGTTAAAGTGTTCCAGGAGGGCTTGAGGGTGGGTAGTGATAGACTTCTTCACAGTGTTAACACTCAGATCATTTTCCTCCATGAATTCCTTCAGCTCAGGAAACATATCAATCCTGCCCATTTCAACTCGTGCAGTCCAGCAATCCACTTTCCTCTCCTGAATGCGCAGATTTTATCATTCAGCGACATGATGCTTGTGTTTTCACCTTGCAATGACATGTTAAGTCCGTTTAGTCTGTCAAATATGCCAGACAAATACGCTAGCCTTGTTAACCAGTTAGGGTCAGTCAGGTGGTCAGCGAGCTGGGACCCATGCTCCATCAGAAATAAGCGCACCTCATCCCGCAGTTCATACAGGCGGCTGAGAACATTTCCCCGCGACAGCCACCTGACTTCTGTGTGGTACAGCAGGCCCTGATGCTCCGATCCCAGTTCGTTGCAGAGAGTGGCGAACAGTCTGGTGTTGAGTGGACGTGATTTTATGTAGTTGACAATATTTTATCGCAGTCTCAAGAACACTTTTAAGCTCTGGGTCGAGCGTTTTACTCGCAAGAGCTTCTCCATGGATAATACAGTGTGTAAAGTTTACGTGGGGCGCACCATCTGTACACACACCGATGCACTCTTCCCAAGACAGTCCCTCTTCTTTTAGTTTGTTGTCAAGTTTTGTGAAAATGTCCTCGCCTGTGCACTTTACTTCCAGCGGGGTGCAAAACAGCATGTCCTCATTAAGTTTTCCCTCAAAACTGTATCTGACGAAAACAAGCAGCATTGTCCGACTCATAGCGATAGCAGCAGGTTTTATTAGGGTTTCCCCGATTGTGTGTGGCTCTTTTGCCTGTGCAATTAAATATGCCACCTCATATGATGCCCTTTGAGCTTTGGTAGGGATTGTTGTTTGGTTAGTTATGACTTTCTTTTGGCCTTGCAATTCTCTCTCGTTTCGGCGGAAAAAATCTGCTGGTTTAGCGGCAAGAGAGGGGTGCTTAGTTTTCAAGTGTCTGAGCATTTTTACGGGCTTTAAGCTCTCGTGTGCAAGCAACTCAGTGCACACTACACATTGGGGGTGTTGTACTTCATTGATAACGACGCATGTGAATCCATACTGGATATATTCCTCTCGATAATTGCGACACTTGGAGGAAGGCTGGTCCGACTGCTTATAGACCCCCTTACGGTAGTCTCCTCCTCCTCCTCCTCCTCCTCGCGCCAGAAGTCGATGGCCTTTCTGACGGTGGTTCTCCGCTCTCCTCTGCTGCCTTCTCCGCTGGCCTCTCTGCCTTGTCTTTGGTCGGTATTAACCAACGTTTCATTTTGAAAAATAATATCCTAGGCTTAAAGCCTAGTGTATTGATTTGAGCTGTTCAGAAGAAATCTACTGGTGCACACTGACATATATGTGTGTGTGTGTGTGTGTGTGTGTGTGTGTGTGTGTGTGTGTGTGTGTGTGTGTGTGTGTGTGTGTGTGTGTCAGCCAAGAAAGTCAATTGTATATAATTGCATTATTATTTGTGTTAATAGTTTGTGTGTGTCAGCCAAGAAAGTCAATTGTATATAATTGCATTATTATTTGTGTTAATAGTTTGTGTGTGTGTGTGTGTGTGTGACGTCTGTGATATTTACTGTGGCGCTGTAAAGGGACCTGTCACCTGCAAATGATACTGTCGTTAATCTGTCGTAATCATCTCAGGGGTCACATCAAGAGGATTCTGAAAATCATCTCGCGACCCCCCTTCGGCGTCTCGCGACCCCCACTTTGGGAACCCCTGTTGTAGATCATCATTATTTTCCTAAAAATAAAAAGTGGGTAATTACATTTAGGGAAGGCTCTAGCCTACGCTACCCGCTGTCTATCTATGATACAAGTCATATAATAATATCCCAACTCAACAGAGCAGACTTCATGACAGATGTTCACTGCTGTTGCAGTATCACCAGTGCTTAATTTGTGCCGGAGTTCAGCTTCGGGACCTCTGAGTTTGGGCCTCCTGCGCTCCGGTACCTCTAGCGCGCGGTCCGTCACCTCCAAATACAATACAATACGTTTTTGCTATTTTGTTTAGAAGGTTTAAATTAAATATGTGTAAAATTAAATAAAACCATTCGTATACTTGAAGTTATGCCGTAATTCCCTTTCAGACAGCAGCACGTCGTGGCGAACAGATTTGTTCACCTGCATCACACTGCTCTGGCACATAATAAATTACAAATTAAGCGCTGAGTATCGCACAAATAAGGACAAATAAGGACGTATGGTGTAGCGTCAGCGGACTAACTTGACTAGTCTTCTGGGGAAAGTTCCAGCGGTCAAAACGCAGACAACATAGGGCTGGAACTAAAAGTACGGGTACCTTTTGGTCGGAAAGCGCCTTTAGTTAAAGATGCACTCAATGAGCTAATCCTACACTGTATGTTGTTCATGTCCTTTACTCTTAACCACAGTCTCTATTCTTCAACATTCTGTGTGTGAACCTATGTATATGTATGTACTAGCATGGCAGATGGTTTGGTTACCATAGCAGAGGTGGAGGCCTCCTTTAAAAAGTTTGCTGTCCATGGAGACACCAAGGCAACAGGCAAGGAGATTAACGGCAAGAACTTTGTGAAGCTCTGCAAGGACTGTAAGATCATTGATGGCAAGAATGTCACCGCCACAGATGTGGATATTGTTTTCACTAAAGTTAAGTGAGTATTTTTTTTCTGAAGTGTCCACCTGAAAATAACCCCTGGTAAAAACTGTGGCAGAAATCAGATATTACGTTCCCATTGTCTGCATTTGCATCTGTGTTTTCTAGGGCGAAGTCCACTCGGGTGATCACACTTGAGCAGTTTAGTCAGGCTCTGGCAGAGTTGGCCCCCAAGCGTTTTAAAGGGAAGGGCCAGGAGGAGGCTGTGCAGCAGATCTATGGTCTCATCGCTGGGAAGGAACCAGCCAATGTGGGTATCACTGTGAGTCTAGTACCTTTTCCACCCATCCCTTGCTGTGTGTATGTGTGCCTGTGTGTTTGGGTGTGTAAGAGTGTGTTACTATGTGTGAGGAGAGAACTTCCTACTTTCTCAACTCTCCCAATAACTTTCTTGTCTTCTCACATCGTGTTTTGTCCATTCTCCTGTCGGCTGTCAGAAAGTTGCCAAGGCTGCAGCAGTGGACAGACTCACAGACACCTCCAAGTTCACTGGGGCCCACAAGGAGCGCTTTGATGCGTCTGGAAAAGGGAAGGGCAAAGCGGGCAGAGAAGAAATTCCTGATACCAGTGGCTACGTGGGTGCATACAAGGGAGAGGGATCCTACGAAGACAAGTTCAAAGAGGCATAGAATATTTTCAGCAAAACAGATATGTCTATCCATTTGTGTAGAAAAAAAACATAATTGTATGCAAGTGCAACGAATTATTGGAACTATGAAAGGGAGTGTCATGTGGATTTTAGGATAAAGTTATATTAAGACAAATGACATGTGTGGGACTGAATAACTTAATAACTATAAAGAACCCTTTAAGTTTGGGTAAACCCCCAGCACGTGTTTCACACACTGTGTCTTATAATGATAAATTTTACTAACCAAGATTCTCTATTTGATACAGTTATTTCCACCCACAGTCTACTCCATCTCTGCCCTCAGCTTCAAGTCCGATCTGTTTGCATTGTAAATACTAGATTAGAAAAATTACTTTAAAAGGATGATTATTTTTAAAACAGCATGACATGCATAGAAATATTATTTTATTTATTTTTTATTTTTTTATTTATTTAATTTGGTTCAGGCATTGAGTTGTGCCTGGCTTGTCAGTCCATATGAACAAAAAATAAACCAATCATGAAATCAAACCAGATAAGTCCTTCCTCCACTCCACTTCTGTTTTCAAACATAGCAAATAATTAACACAAATGTATAATTAACAAATAAAAAAAAAAAAAACATAATTTCAAACATTACAAATATTTAGTAATGTTCAAGTAATAAAATTATAGTTGAGGTTTATTGTCTCTTTAAACCGTATCCATTATATATATCCCTATAATCTAGACAGAGGTGTGATAAAGTATAGTTAGGTTTCTGAAGTGGAAAAGAAACATTTAAACCTTTCAAAATCACTGACAATTGTGAAAGTTGCTGAATTAGTGCCTCTAATAATGGTGGGAATTGGATAAGTAGACATTAATGGGGATAATTCGGACGAGATGAGAGATGGCAAGTGAATAATAAGAAACACCGACACACTCATCTTGTTGTCTTTGCTAGTAGCAATAGGATACTTGCACACCTGGGCATAGTTCTGCAAAAGCACACATACATGTATCAAGCCCCTAAACTAATGGATCTTGGCAATTTTCCAATTGAATGGAATGAACTGAAAACACACTCTACTGACGCTATCAGCAATCTTGACAACAGTAACGTCACACTACACAATGGGACTGTGCCATCAGCAAAAAGAGCATCAACCACTGAGGTAGGATAACATTTGTAACATGACACTGATCTGTCAATGATCCTAGTTTGTTATTCAGTACACCAACAGTAGTAGAGGGAGATACAGGTATGTAATGCATAATAAGAGTCATATTTTATTAGTGTAATGTTGTTTAGATGCTAGGAAGTGGAACAAGTTGTTTTAGGAGCATGAAAACAGAGTGTGCCTGAGTGGACATGAGTCAACTCTGAAGTGCCTGAGAGATTGAATTAGTATGTAATTATAAATAAAATATGAAAGGATCCGTAGAATTAATTATTATCAACAGAAATCTGAAGAGGAGGACCCCACAACATCTTGTTGGGTGGCCGGGTCTACCCCAACGAGAACTGAAGCTTTCTCCCACATGCAATTAGATTTTTTTTTTAAAGAAAAGAAAATATGATAATTTATAATACTATCTATCTACTATGAATATTATCAAAGTATAATTATTGTGTGTTATTCATTTGAATGCCACAGGATGGAGGTGACTTACAATGTGCCGTCAAAAGAACTGTACAACATAGGTTTAAGCAAGTACATACACGTAAATACATGAATTACTCTTCTTTGAATAAGTTTCTAAAAAATGCAACAACAAAAAATACATTTAAGAAAATTTGGCAATCAAAGCCAAATCATGTGCATGTAATCATGTGCTAACCTTTTGCCTGCCAAAGGAAACTACTTTATTTAGAGCTTTGAATCATTGTACATACCACGATGTAAGACAGTAGCCTTTCACACCTCTAGAACATTAAATCAATCTATTCATGGACATAACATAAAGTCCAAATAAGCAGAAAGCAACTGAAGTGAGAAAATAATGTGTACTGTACCATGTCCTTTTACTCGGAGCTGCTCATGCAGGTAACAGGCTCACCTTTGTTGCAGTATGTTGTGCAGAAAGCAAGACCGACATCATGTGTACTTCATATTTCTTTGTCAATATATCTTGTGATATTTGAACAAAGCTAATGATAAATTCAGATAGAATTAACCCCTTCCAGCCGGCACGCTTTAATTTCGGAACAAAAGTGCCGATGACTAATGGGTTAATAGCGCAGCCGGTCAATCACGGACTTTTATTCTGAAAAAAGCAGGATATAGCTGACAAATCTGGCTACCCATATTTGTAACTTGCTATGAGGTTAGTGGCGCGAATATTTTCTGGTATTAAATGCCCCGTCACTGAAAAAAATTCCACACAGCCTCAGCGGAGCCAAAGGAGTCAACCCAGGATACAGGACCAAAGGACCGTATTTAACGCTGTGAAGTTAAATCTGAGGCAATATTTCGAGGTAAGACCAGTTATATTTCATGTTTGATCAATTACTTGACTTAAAAAACAAAAGTATGGTGGGATTTAGTCCTAATTTATCAGTGTAAATATTTTGTAAAACTGTTTGTTTGCCTGAACTTGTTAGCATGAGTTGTCGAGCTCGACATCCCTTTGGATTTTATGACAGAATTTTGAGGTAAAAATGTCTGTGAAACTTGCCATATGTAACTCAGTTATTGAGTTAAACTCTTAAAGTTAAGCAAAATTTGTTTATTTTGACTATTTGTCACCTAAATCGGTTTATTGGAAGTGACCATGATAGCTAGCTAACGTTTCTAAAATGAGAGTGAGTGAGAGCAGAACGACAGGCTTTGGTGGTGACTAGCTCTATCTGGTCGACTGTTTCTTTTTATTTCATCAGACCATCAAAGGGGGCGCTGTATCAACAACGCAACTAATCTTCTGTGATCAATGGCTTATGGCAGCCATCTTGTTTAAGATACAGACTTTTCAAAAAAGGTTTTCAAAGGTCTATGTCTACAGATGTTGCTTACCCATTTGCATCAAGATTGGTTGAACCATCTAGGAGGAGTTTTATTTTAAGTGTTAGTTGGTACGTGGTAATACCAGTAGCAGCCACGGGGGGAATGTCCAAAACTTTAGCAATGTGTGTGTCAATTGCAAGGACAAATACATAGACAGATGTAACTTTGTATGAGCATAAACAATCACGTGCCACACACTGCCATATAAGTGAAATACCAGCTGACCCACAGGGGGCGCTATTCCAGCCCACCAAATTACGCCAACTTTAAGAGATCACGCCCCGCGTCCTGTGTTGTGTAAAGATGTGGAAATTGCTGGACAGGTCCCTGCCCTCATGAGGAACACATTAGCCTCAAGAACCCATAAGTACGCCGTGATGGATTTTCTGCTATTTTGGATTTTGGGGAAACAGTCAAACTACATTTCCTCGCAGACCATTATAGATGTGCTCACTAAACCTTTCACACAGTATTCATTTGAATAGAGCTTTACAACATCGAAAGGAACAGTCTGCACCTTAAAGAACATGGCCACTACAGACCAACGAAAATTCAAACGACTGTGCCTTCAAACTAAAAAGCTCATAAAATTGTCATGGATATAGTTCTGAAGCTAAACATGACAATTATCCTTCATAACACTACAAAGGGTAAGCCTGTCAAGACTGAAGAAAAATATGTTATGATTAGTTTTCTCTGTGCCACCAGTTGGATGTAATCTTTCACCTTATTGCCATAATACTTACAATGACCTATTTTACAAATACAGTGCCTTGCAAAAGTATTCACCCCCCTTGGCATTTTTCATGTTTTGTTGCCTCACAACCTGGAATTTAGAACGGATTGTTTGAAGGTTTTCATCATTTTATCCACAGAACATGCCTACAACTTTGAAGATGTGATTTTTTTTTTTTTATTGTGAAGCAAACAACAAATAGGACAAAATAACAGAAAACTTCAGCATGCATAACTATTCACCCCCCTAAAGTCAGTACTTTGTAGAGCCACCTTTTACGGCAATTACAGCTGCAAGTCGCTTTGGATAAGTCTCTATGAGCTTGCCACATCTTGCCACTGGGATTTTTGCCCATTCCTCAAGGCAAAACTGCTCCAGCTCTTTCATGTTGGATGGTTTCTGCTTGTGAACAGCAATCTTCAAGATTGACCACAGATTCTCAATTGGATTGAGATCTGGGCTTTGACTAGGCCATTCCAACACATTTAAATGTTTCCCCTTAAACCACTCGAGTGTCGCTTTAGCAGTATGCTTCGGGTCATTGTCCTGCTGGAAGGTGAACCTCCGTCCCAGTCTCAAATCACAGGCAGACTGAAACAGGTTTTGCTCAAGAATATCCCTGTATTTAGCACCATCCATCTTTCCCTCGACTCGAATCAGTTTCCCAGTCCCTGCTGCTGAAAAACATCCCCACTGCATGATGCTGCCACCACCATGTTTCACTGTGGGGATGGTGTTCTTGGGGTGATGGGATGTGTTGGGTTTGCGCCAGACATAGCGTTTTCCTTGGTGGCCGAAAAGTTCAATTTTAGTCTCATCTGACCAGAGCACCTTCCTCCATACATTTGGGGAGTCGCCCACATGCCTTTTGGCAAACTCAAAACGTGCCATCTTATTTTTAACACTAAGTAATGGCTTTTTTCTGGCCACTCTTCCGTAAAGCCCAGCTCTATGGAGTGTACGGCCTATTGTGGTCCCATGCGCAGATACACCAGTCTCTGCTGTGGAACTCTGCAGCTCCTTTAGGGTTACCTTTGGTCTCTGTGCTGCCTCTCTGATTAATGCCCTCCTTGCCCGGTCTGTGAGTTTTGGTGTGCGGCCCTCTCTTGGCAGGTTTGTTGTGGTACCATGTTCTTTCTATTTGAAGATGATGGATTTGATGGTGCTCCGGGGGATCATCAAAGATTTGGATATTTTTTTATAACCCAACCCTGACTAGTACTTCTCAACAACTTTGTCCCTGACTTGTTTGGAGAGCTCCTTGGTCTTCATGGTGTGATGCCTCTTGCTTAGTGGTGTTGCATGTGACACTTAGATTACACACAGGTGGACTTCATTTCACTAATTATGTTACTTCTGAAGGTAATTGGTTGCACCAGAACTTTTGAGGAGCTTCATAGCAAAGGGGGTGAATACATATGCACATGCCAATTTCCAGATTTTAAATTTTTTTTTAGTAATATTTTTTTTTTTTTTTTTATCATTTCACTTCACCAACTTACACAATTTTGTGCAGATCCATCACATAAAATTCTGATTAAGAAAACATTTAAATTACAGGTTGTAATGTAACAAAATAAGTAACAAGCCAGGGGGGGTGAATACTTTTGCAAGGCACTGTAAATGTTAGTCCATTATTTGTGACAGAAATATATCTACAACACCCACTGAAAACGTCTTTGACTTTGTGCCAAGTACACGGACACAACTCTCACTCCGGTTATATAGGGACCGAATGGCTCGTAGCAACGGCCCCGGTACCCCATACTCCCGCAGTACCCCCCACAGGACTCCCCAGGGGACACGGTCGTAGGCCTTCTCCAAGTCCACAAAACACATGTAGACTGGATGGGCAAACTCCAATGCCCCCCCAAACAGCCCCGCAAGTGTAAAGAGTTGGTCCACTGTTCCACGACCAGGACGGAATCTGCATTGCTCCTCCTGGATCCGAGGTTCGACAATCGGTCGGAGTCTTCTTTCCAACACCCTGGCATAAGCTTTCCCAGGTAGGCTGAGAAGTGTGATACCCCATTAATTGGAGCACACCCTCCGGTCCCCCTTCTTAAAAATGGGAACCACCACCCCGGTCTGCCATTCCAATGGTACTGTCCCCAACCTCCACGCGACACCGAATAGGCGTCAGTCAAGACAGCCCAACAATGTCCAGAGCCTTCAGCATCTCGGGGCGAATCTCATCCACACCCGGCGCCTTGCCGCTGAGGAGCTTCCCAACTACCTCAGTGACCTCTGCCAGGGATATCGCTGAGACTTCCCCCGAGTCTTTGAACTCTGCCTCCTCCACAGAGGACGTGTTGGCGGGGTTAAGAAGTTCCTCAAAGTGCTCCTTCCACCGCCCGACGATATCCCCAGTCCGGGTCAGCAGTTCTCCTCCCCTGCTCAACAGAGCCTGGGCCAATCCCTGCTTTCCCTTTCTGAGCCGTCTAACGGTTTGCCAGAACTTCCTTGAGGCCAACCGAAAGTCCTTCTCCGTAGCCTCCCCGAACACCTCCCACACCCGGGTTTTTGCTTCTTTGACTACCGAAGCTGCAGCCCTTCGGGCCGCCCGGTACCCGTCTGCTGCTTCAGAAGACCCCTGGGCCAACCAAGCCCGAAAGGCCTTCTTCAGTCTGACGGCTTCCTTCATCGCTGGTGTCCACCAGCGGGTTCTTTAGTTGCCGCCACGACAGGCACCGACGACCTTTTGACCACAACTCCTAGCAGCCGCTTCCACAATGGAGGTTTTGAACATGGTCCATTCGGAATCAATGTTCCCAACCTCCCCCGGGATGCACGAGAAGTTCTTCTGGAGGTGGGAGTTGAAGACCTCCCGGACAGGGTCCTTAACCAGACGTTCCCAATTCACCCTCACTACACGTTTGGGTTTACCGGGTCTGTCCGGCAGCCTCCCCCGCCATCTTATCCAACTCACCACCAGGTGGTGATCAGTTGACAGCTCAGCCCCTCTCTTCACCCGAGTGTCCAAGACATATGGCCGGAGATCAGCTGATACAACAACAAAGTCGATCATTGATCTCCGGCCTAGGGTGCTCTGGTACCAGGTACACTTATGAACCTCCCTATGCTCGGACATGGTGTTCGTTATGGACAGTCAATGCCTAGCACAGAAGTCCAACAACAAAGCACCACTCTGGTTCAGATCGGGCAGGCCATTCCTCCCAATCACCCCTCTCCAGGTTTCACCATCGTCACGCACATGGGCGTTGAAGTCCCCCAGCAGAACTATAGAATCACTAGATGGTACCCTTTCCAGGACCCCACCCAGCAACTCCAAGAAGGCCGGATACTCTGAACTGCCATTTGGTGCATAAGCACAAACAACAGTCAGAGCCTTCCCCCCAGCGACTCGCAGTCGCAAAGAGGCGACCCTCTCGTTCACCGGGGAAAACTCCAATACAGCGGCGCCCAGCCGGGGACTCGTAAGAATCCCCACACCTGCCCGGCGCCTCTCACCCTGGGCGACTCCGGAAAAGAAAAGAGTCCAGCCCCTCTCCAGGACTTGGGTTCCAGAACCAGAGCTATGCATCGAGGTGAGCCCAACTATGTCTAGTTGGTACTGCTCCACCTCCCGCACCAGCTCCGATTCCTTTCCCACCAGAGAGGGTACATTCCACGTCCCTAGGACCAGTCTATGATGCCAGGGGTCAGCAAACCTAGGTCCCCGCCTATGCCTGCTACCCGACTGGCATTGCACTCGACCCCAATGTCTGTCCCTGCAGGTGGTGGGCCCACAGGGCGGCGGCTCCACGTTTCTTCGGGCTGTGCCCGACCAGGCCCCATGGGTCAAGGCCCGGCCACCAGACGCTCGCCGACGAGCATCCCCCCCGGGTCTGGCTCCAGGGGGTAGCCCCGGTTTCCCTCTTCCGGACGAGGTGCCACAGTGCCGTTGGTTCCGCTTCATTAGGGTGTTTTTGAATCGCGCTTAGTCTGGACCCTCCCCTGGGACCAATTTGCCATGGGAGACCCTACAAGGGGCTACTGCCCCCGACAACACAGCTCCCAGGGTCACAGGGACACTGAAAGCCCTCCACCACGTCAAGGTGGCCAATCTCGGAGGGGACCGGGGCCGTTGCTACGAGCTATTCGGTCCCTATATAACCGGAGTGAGAGTTGTATCCGTATACTCGGCACAAAGTCAAATCTGTTTTCGGTGGGTGTTTGACTCCGCCAGGGCTGCCCCTTGTCACCGGTTCTGTTTGTGATTTTCATGGATAGAATCTCAAGGCGTAGCCGGGGGGAGGAGTGTGTCCAGTTTGGGGACCTCAGAATTGCTTCTCTGCTCTTTGCAGATGATGTGGTTCTGTTGGCTTCTTCAGACTGTGACCTTCAGCATGCACTGGAGCGGTTTGCAGCTGAGTGTGAAGCGGTCGGGATGAGAGTCAGCACCTCCAAGTCTGAGGCCATGGTTCTCTGCCGGAAAACGGTGGAGTGCTCTCTCCGGGTTGGGATTGAGTTGCTGACCCAAGCGAGGGAGTTCAAGTATCTCGGGTTCTTGTTCACGAGTGAGGGAAAAATGGAGCGTGAGATTGACAGGCGGATTGGTGCAGCATCAGCAGTAATGCGGGCGTTGTACCGGACCGTCGTGGTGAAGAAGGAGCTGAGCCGAAAGGCGAAACTCGCGATTTACCAGTCGGTCTACGTTCCAACCCTCACCTATGGTCATGAGCTTTGGGTAGTGACCGAAAGTATAAGATCGCAAGTACAAGCGGCAGAAATGTGTTTCCGCCGTAGGGTGGCTGGGCTCAGCCTTAGGGATAGGGTAAAGAGCTCGGTCATCCAGAGGGAGTAGAGCCGCTGCTCCTTCACGTCGAAAGGAGCCAGATGAGGTGGTACGGGCATCTGATTAGGATGCCTCCTGGGCGCCTCCCGTTGGAGGTTTTCCGGGCACACCCTACTGGTAGGAGACCCCGGGGTACACCCAGAACACACTGGAGAGATTATTTATCTCGTCTGGCCTGGGAACGCCTCGGGATCCTCCAGGAGGATCAGGAAAGCGTTGCTGGGGATAGGGATGGCTGGAATACCCTGCTGCCACCGCGATCCGGCCCCGGATAAGCGGCGGAAAATGGATGGATGGATGGATATATCTAAAACACAATGTGATATTGATAGGCTAACGCTATTTCTTTTCCAGCATGATGCTAAAGCGAACAATTCAAAAGCTAAAGCTGTATTGTCCTTTGCAATTTAGTAGTAGTAGTCGACTTAAGCCTGGTTTATACTTCTGTGAAGCAGCACGTAAACAGCTCTGCGTAGCTTCGAAGAGCAGGGGTTTCTGGGAAAGCGTAGCTCACCGAGGCCCGCTGACGTGTTGAAGCGGAGTCCTCCCAAATCCTAACAGCCTGTCGCGTGAAGCGTCTTCTCAGTGCGTCAAACAATCGCTGATTGGTTGAGCAGGGTAGGAAGCAAGTAGATATTCGGTAATATTTTGGCTGTATCTAAACAAATTAAAACGTAGATGACAATGAACTGGATCAGATAGGCTGATTTTCAATAGCCTTCGTATCATATTACTGGTTTTCTATGCACTTAGCTTGTACATAGTATAGCCTATGTTTCAACTGTTTTCTGAATTGTTTTATAAACTGTATGTGAATGTTTTGAACAGCACTTTGGTCAGCTCTGTTTGTTTTAAACGCGCTCTCTATAAATAAACTTCATTTGATTTCATATAAGAAAATATGAAAAGCAGTGAGCAACCTTCCACCTCTTTGTTCATACTTTCGCGGGACATGAACGGGAGTTTCCGTGTCTGTGCTTCTTCTTCGGTTTTCTGTACATTCTGTATTACTGAATGCTACACTGCCACCTATGGGCCTGTTAAACTTACGTTGAAATATGTAGGCAAACTACTGTGCGAACGGAAGCGCCAAATGAACGTTTACATTCACTAACGCGCTCACGGATAAGTATAAACCGGGCTTAAGCCATGCTGCATGTGAGCCCAGCTTTTCCGCCCTATGCTGGACTGTCGGCTGAGTAACCTGGGTGTTCTCAGTTTTGAATCCAGAAGAGCAAAAGTAGTCACTTGATATGGACATGCTTATAAAGTATTTTACCACCTTCCACCAAAACAGTAGAATACGGCTATTCTAAAGGAGTCATACTTGTCTGATTCTAAGAGATGACGTGTTTGAGGTTTTTTTTCTTATAAGGAAAGCTAAACAATATTTTCTGTGCTCTCAAAATCTATACGATATTTAGTTACCTCTTAACTGTTTGAAAAATATTGGAATATTTTAAGTAGTGGTGGAGTAAGAGTTGCAAATAGCACTTGTTTTAATTTATACTTTTCTTTAATCAATATGCAATTCCCCTGCCATTCCGTTTGAATAAGGTTGTCTGTACAGTATATCTTTATTATTGTGAACAAATTAAGGTGTTAAACTGATGTTATCAATACCCCTGTCTATTTTGGTTTGACTGTAAGGTGTTTTAAGTTTTCCTTAAACAAACATTAAACATTCTGGGTTAGGTTAAACTCAGGCATGAGGTTTAGTGTAGACATGATAAAATTCCTACAACTAGTCGGGAACAACTGCAAATTACAGGATATTGTACATCAGTTCTAATACCGTTATCTACGTATATGGCCATATTTTTTACTTTAAATAGAAACTTGTATTAATTAATGTCTTTATATGAGCTGGGGCATGTACAAAACATAAGTGGCCAGACAGTACAGGTGAATAGGGTAAAAATGTTAACTAATAGATATCACCATGAAACCTCCCCAGTTGATAACTTACATTAAGATAATTATTAAGTGTTACAAGTTTTCTGAATGTTTGTTTCAATATGCGAAGTATGCAATTGCATACATTTCCAGAACAAAATCTGAACATTAGGTAAAGCCAGGTTAAAAGTTAGTTTAATTTTGTTGACATATTATATACAAAGGCTTTTACAAAAGGATATTTGGATATGTCTTTATCACTCAATAAATCCAAAAATACTGTCAACAGCCATAAAAAATGCTTTGACATGTTTTAGGGATAGTGTTATATAAATCAGGCTATAAATGATATATGAACAAACCCTTCTTTAAAAGCTTTTCAGAACATAGATAATAACACAATTGGAACGTTGTGTCTATTTAAGTGCTACTGAAGTGGAGATTTTGTTCACAGAGTAAGAGAAAAGATTTTGAGAAAACCACTTTCAGAAATCTACACCGGCCAATGAGATAGCGTGTTTAGGTTGAAACCCCGCTTTGTACTTTCACGATGGGCTGCTGAAACAAACGGAATTACCATATTTAGATTTGATAACATTGTGCTCCAGGAAATGACCTTTACAGAGAAATGCTGCACTATTTTGGTTTGTTAAAACTATGCAGAACTAAAACATCACTCCAACACGCTAATACTTGATTGTGGATTTGTATATTTGTGGAGGCAAGTCCACAAAATACTGTATAATTCACATATTTTAGTGTAGTTTAATATTTGTACAATATCAGTGTTATACATTTATACAATACATACTATAGAAGCAAAATAGTGTTATACAATACATGCTATAGAAGCAAAATAACGAAAAAATCTGATTTCTTAAAAGGGATCTCAAAACGTCATTTTTGCCTACCATGTCTCATCTTAAGGATGAAACGCTTGCCGTTGTACTTAATTAACTAATTCTGAGCTTCTGACTCGAATACAAGTTTGATTTTCTCGGCCCCCCTTTCACTTGGCCTGCGTCGCTCTTGGCCCCCCCACTCAAAATGTCCTGCACACGCCACTGAGGAGGAGTGCAACTGTCTGGAGCTAGTCTAATCTCTAGTTCTTCCGTCAGTGGCGAAAACAACTTTATCTCACAGATGTGCTCCTGCTCATTTTCACAGGCTTTTGAACAGTGTGCAATTATTAGTACAAAGACTGTTAGTTTTCTGCTTTAATCAAACATCTGAAGAACCTGGGGAGAAGAGGATCTTTGACCTGCTGGCCAGCATAATAAATATATCTAGATTTTAGGCCTACTTTGTATTTTTTTATTATTGAGAATTGAAGCAAAGACAAATCATTTGAAATCATTATTTCTAATTGGAATAATGCATAAAATTCCATAACACCTGTGTTATAGTGACTATTGACTCAACGCGATTAGCCTAACTTACGTTAAATCGTAATCACTATAGGTGGTTGAATGGTTGTTTGCTGTTCTTTACGCGCTTCTTGTTATGTTACCTTTGTTGTGTTGGCTTTCAGATGTCGGCTTCTTTTGGTTGATGTCCTTCAGTGTCCTTATTGTAGTTGCCTTGTAATCCTTTGTTTGTCATGAAGTTATAGCTTGTGTGTTATATTAAATTGCGATGGGTGACATAGCGTTAAGTTTGCGGTAAGAACCGTGAGCTCTTCCTAGTTCGAACCACACCAATCAATACACCTGTGCGCTCTTTCATCAATAATGTCATATCAACACCAATCCGTGCATACCCTGCCCCAAGTGGCCAGGAGTGAAACATCTAACTAATTTAGGCTCCTACACACCAGCCTTTCAATTGTGACAACCAATTACCAAAACACAAATTTACGAAGGAGCCAAAGTGAAAGTGAGTGTGAAGTAGTCTTTACTTCTAGGGTGGCCCAGAAGCCTCCACCAGTTCCTCTGGAACCTCCAGCAACAGACAAATCTTTGATATTGGTCTGTTCAGTTGTCCAGTTCTAGTTTTAAGTTTCACAGACTGAACCAAACCTTTCTTGTCAGGGTAGGTCTCCAGCACCTTCCCCATCAACCATGACCCCCGTGGTGCAGTTGGATCCATGATGACTATATCGCCGACCATTATGATTCTCCTGGTTTTGTTCCACTTTTGTCTTTCTTGAAGTAGAGATAGGTATTCCTTTATCCATCTTTTCCAGAATAGATCTGATAAATACTGAACTTGTCTCCACTTCTTTCTGCTATAAGCATCACAGTCTTGAAACAATCCGGGTGGAAGAAAAGGGTTCCTTTTCAATAGCAAGATGTGATTTGGTGTAAGTGCTTTTAGATCGTTTGGAATATTTGAGAGTTTTGTGATTGGACGGTCATTTAAAATGGATTCCGCTTCACACAGGACAGTGTGGAAGCCCTCATCATCTACAGTTTGCTGTTGGAGAGTGCAATACAGCACTTTTCTTACCAGTCGTATAAGTCTCTCCCAGACTCCTCCGTAATGGGAACCAGCAGGGGGGTTGAAGCACCACTTTATTCCTTTTTATACAAAAGTCCTTTGTATTTTGCTGTGGTCCAGAGTACTCAATGCTTCCCTGAGCTCTCGCTTTGCTCTAATGAAGTTTGTGCCATTGTCTGATCTTATCTGATTCACTTGACCTCGGCGACACATGAATCTTCTTATAGCGTTTATGCATGAATCTTCTGCTCTTCGGTCTTTCTTTGATGCCGTTGACATAGCACACATTCAGAGATTACCTTTCTGCAAGCTGAATTAGCGTGCGTTATCCAATACTTTTCTCTTAGTCTAGACAACATATGGTTGGTTCCAGCATGTGCCAGTTCTTTGTGAATGTTCTGTAGAATTAGCTTTGATATGTGTTGATCTTTGGATAATATCACAGGGTGCTTAGTTTCCTCAGGCATAGCTGCCCTGCTGAGTCGCCCTCCAACACGTAACAAGTTATCCTCCAGCTTTGGGTCAAGTTTGAAGATGTCACTGGTGCCTTTAATACAAGATGTTCCTCTCTCCAATGAAGTGATTTCAGCAGGGAACCTCTCTCTCTGACAGTAACAAATAATGGAAACTTCAGCCTTTGAGAGATCATCAGAGGTCAACGACTTTCAGCTTACTCATTTCCCTTTCCAGTTTGACTGACTGTGATTGGTCATTTTCACCTGCTAAGGTCAGTAGTTCTTTTCGTTTTTTGCTGAGCTTTAGAAGCACATCTTTAAACTTGATAAACCAGGCAACTGATCTTTTGAGACAATACCAATTGGAGTAGTAGTGTATTGGGTAGTTGCTTTCTGGCAGTCCTTTAGTACAGCATTCACAGTAACAATTCTTTTAATTTCTGGATCAGCAGAGTGAATTGGGTGTATATCCAAAAGGTGTGTTGGCCAATCTGATTCTGGTTTCAAGAGAAAGTCTGGGCCCATTAACCACCTTTTGCAGTTTAGAAAGTTGTCCGCAGACAACCCTCTGGAGGCTTCATCTGCTGGGTTCTCTTGCTTGTTGATGTATCTCCACTGTGACATTTTGGTGGAGTCCCTGATTATCGTAACTCTGTTAGCTACAAACGTATGAAATCTTCCTGTTTCACTTGCAATGTACCTGGGTACAGTCATGCTGTCTGTCCAAAAGGTTGACGTTCCCAGTTCAACAGATAGCTCTTTCTTCAGCGACTCGCACTGCAAGCACTGCCGCCGTGAGCTCAAGCCTAGGAATGGTAGTCTGTTTTAATGGCGCAACTCTGGATTTTCCCAGCATGAAGGAAAGATGCACATAATTTTTGTAAACTAATCTTAAGTAAGATACAGTGCCATAGCCATAGTCACAGGCATCTGAAAAATGATGCAATTCAGCACGGTCTGGCTGTACAAAGGTATTGGGTTTAATGCAGCGGTTAAGATTCAGATTTGAAATTTTGTCCAAATCTCGAAGCCATCTATGCCATTGTTGAGAAAGTAATGAGGGTATATTTTCATCCCAGCCAATGTTTAGTTTGCACAGCTCCTGTAGCAATAGTTTGTGAGGTAGGGTATATGGACATAAAAAACCCAAAGGATCAAAAATTTAACTGACCACTGACAGGATTCCACGTCTTGTATGTGGCCGTTCTTCCACAGAGGTCTTGAACTGGAATGTGTCAGCTTCAACACACCATTGTAGTCCAAGAGCTCTTTCCACTGGTAAATTGTCTTTCTCTAAGCTCAGCTCTCGGAATGCTTTAGATCTACGGTCTTCCGGAATAGACTCCAACACCACGCGGCTGTTGGAAATCCATTTTGAAAGGCTAAATCCACCTTTGGAGAGCATTGCTGTCAGGTCTTTTACCACGTGTACAGCTTCCTCCTCGGAGGGTAAGGACTTTAAACAATCGTCCACATAAAAGTTACGATGTACAGTGTCAAACACTTGCGTAGGAAAATCTGTGTTTTTGTCCGTAGCTGTCCTTTTAAGAGCATAGTTTGAGCAACTTGGCGATGAGGCCGCTCCAAACAAGTGCACCAACATCCTGTATTGCATAGGGTCTTGTGTGACATCACCATCTGGCCACCACAAAAAGCGAAGGAAATCTACATACTTCTTTGACACCCGTACCTGGTGGAACATTGCTTCTATGTCTGCCATCATAGCCACAGGTTCCTCTCTAAATCTTGTCAGGACACCCACCAGGGTATTGGTGAGGTCAGAACCTTGCAGTAGTTCTTTGTTTAGTGAGGTTCCTTTAAAATCAGCTCCACAGTCAAACACAACCCTTAACGTTTTCTTTTTGGGGTGGTACACTCCGTGATGTGGAATATATCAAACCTGTCCGTCATTACGATCTACCTCATGTGGAGGCACCACTTCAGCATAGCCTTTATCAATAACATCTGTTATAAATGATGTGTATTCTTCTTGGTACTTTTTGTTTCTTTTGAATTTACTTTTCAGACCTTGGACACATTGTTCAACAACTTTGCGATTGTTTGGCATGGTGACGTCATCCTTTCTAAGAGGTAGGTCCATGTAATAATGACCTTTCTGAAGTGTTACTGAACGATCCAATATCTCTATGAACTTCATATCCTCTCTTGACATCTCCAGGTTTTTATTTTTCTCATTGAACTCATGGTTGTATTGAGTTATCAGTAGCTCCTCTATTCTTGCAATAGAAACCCGGTTGACCGTTAGTTTCAGTTTTACTACCACTTCTTAAAGGCCCGTTCACAACTCAACAAGGTTCGAACGGCATAATGTCTTTTTTCCTGACTATTTACCACCTCCCAAGGCTCCATTACTTTGCATGCATCAGCACCAATTAACAATTCAACGTCTGCATTAATTTGGGGAATCCTAACATTATCCAAATACGGCCATGGTTTCAAGTCCTGCTGCGTAGGAAGGTTGTCCCATGTGACGAGCATATTCTTTTGTGAAAATATATCTGGCAACTCAAAGAAGTGGTTACCTTCCAGACTTGATACCTCCAATCCAGAGAAAACATGACTGGTTACACTTTTCTCTTGTCCCATTGTTCGTAATAATATACCAGTTCTTGTACCTCTTAGATTCAGCCTTTTCATTAGATTTTCTGTAACGAATGTTGCTGAACTTCCAGGGTCCATAAAAGCATACGTCTGTATCACCTTGTTTCCTTTTTTTAATTTTAACTGCACAGGCACAATAGACAGCACCCAATCTTGCTTTCCAACCCCTGTATTACCATTTGAGTTTAGACTTATTAGAGCACTGTTCACTGGTACACTATTGTGTTGATCTTCTTTAACTTCCTTGTTTTTGAAGGTGATGCGCAGAATGCTTGGGTGCTTAAACTACAGACACTGCAAGTGAGCCGTCCTTTACACTCTTTGCTTAGGTGTCCTGTTCTTAAACAGCCGAAGCAAATTCCTTTCTCTTTGAGGAATGTGATCTTATCCTTGTGCGTCATCTTCTTTAACTTGAGACATTCCCCTAGTGAATGGTCACCTTGACAGTTTAAACAGGAGTATTGTGCATTACCCGATGAAACATTGCTTCTTACAGTTTGCTGAGGTTTAGGTTCCTTAACAGGACTTACATCAGCAACAGTGGCAAAACTGTATCCTTTAGATTTGTTAAAGCCTTTTACCTTGGCAATTCCTTTTCCAGTAGTTGTAGGTCTATAACCTTGAATATCTCCAAAGATAGGGTTGGATAGGATTTTAACTTGGTGCTCAATGAAATTCAATAAATCTGAAAATTGAGCCCAACCACGTTGTGCTAGAAGTTCACTCGCAGTTGTTCTCCAGCGTTCCCTAAGCTTGTATGGTAACTTCATCATAACTAACCTCATGTTAGATGGAATATTCATCTCCTCCATGTAGGTTATGTTTTCCATGGCATTGCAGCATCCCCTAAGGAAAAACGCATAAGACTGCAAAGCCTTCACATCCTCAGATTTGATGTCTGACCACCTATAGGACTTTTCCATGTAAGCAGTAGCCATCTTTGTCTCAATGCCAAAATGTTCTTTTAGCAGTAATTTTGCCTTTTGATACCCTTGAGTTGGGTTCATATACTGACAACTTCTTACAAGTTCTTGCGGTTGGCCTCTAGTAAGCTGCTCCAAGAAATACAAACAGTCTTGACTGTTGTCAGTCTTGCTTTCAACACAGTGCTCAAAAGCTCTAATAAAGGTTCCATATTCTATTCGATCACCATCAAACACTTGCATGTCTCTCTGCGGTAGAGTTGCAGAGCGTTGATGCTGAGCAAGAGCAGTGGTAATTTCATTCTGGCTTTGCATTAGTTTATACAGTAATCCCTCGTTTATCGCGGGGGTTACGTTCCGAAAATGACCCGCGATAAGTGAAATCCGCGAAATAGAAAACTTTTTTTTTTTTACAATTAGCAACTATTACATGTATACAAATACAGAGACTCAAGTGTAGGCCGTTTCACTGCTCTTCAGACTGGGCCGCTGCATCCTGACTGCGCTCTGCAGTGCAGGTGCTTTTGTCGGTCCAGGCCGTTTCATCGACATTATGGGTTTAGGAGATGTTCGAAATTACAAGATAATTTGGCCAACTTAATGTAAATTTGCCAAGCTGTTTTATGTACGTACACATAACTGCACGAGACGACAAAATGATAGCACAATTCGTAGCATGTTTTGATACAAGAAGCGGGAGTGAGTTTTTAGCGAATCAGAATGCAGAGCACAATGCACCAAAAAAAAAAAAAAAAATGCATTATGAAAATCCGCGAAATAGCGAATCCGCGATAAGTGAACCGCGAAGTGGCGAGGGATCACTGTATATCGTTTCCTGACTTCTATGATCCTGAGCAGTAGCAGAAGGAGGAATATCATAGCCATGAGCTTGAGACTGGTCTCGATCATTTTCAAAAGTGGGTTGAATGTTCCATGGGTTCCTTGGCAAACAATACGAAACATTGTCAACAGGTCTGTCAGAAGTTCGGACTGAGTCAACAGGTCTGTCAGAAGATCTGTCTGTGTGCAGCATGAGAGAGGGGTTTAATCTTTTAAGTTGCACTATACGGCTCTAGTTCCAATCTCCGCTCCTTACGACGGACGTCCTGTGTATAGGACAGTGATATTTCCTTTGGTCTGACATCTTGTGTGTAAGAGATGGATTTGGCTGCAGGTGCAATGAAAGGCGCTGGAGGTGCATAGTATTCTTGGGTGTCAATAGGTAACCTTTCAGAGGGTTCCTTTGCTTTATTTTCTGTTTCTTTATCAAAGTACCAATTCATTACATCGCCGTGTTTGACCATAGACGCCATCTCTTCACCTCCTTCCAGTATCATTATTTTTGCATCAGTAGCTGCTATTTCAGTAGCCATTTTCAATTGCTTTTTCCTTTTTCTCCTCCTCAGCTTCCAATTCGTGTTTCACCTGCAGAGCAGCAGCTCGCTGCAGCAAAGCTGCTTTCTCTACTTTGGCTTTGAGATGAGCAGAACTAGTCGATGATGAGGTATTTGACTTTGACGTAGCTGATGTGCTTCCAGAAATATTTGAGACACTGTCGTGTGGTTCAATTTCATCATCCGGAACAACACTTTGGGGGTCGTGATCATTGTTATTGTCACACAACCATTGCTTGACCTTCTTTATGGCATTGTTATAACCTTCCATTTTTGCAACAAACCAAGCAATTTGTAAATAATTTTCCTCTTTAGGTAAAGGTAGGCTTAGCAATTCCTCAGACTTGCTTTGCACAACAGTCACATTTTCATTGTTTGTCATAAGCTCAGATACCTCTTTCACTATTTTGTTGGCCTGAGTTAACTTTGATTTTCTTCTTTTCTGCAAAGTGCTTATATATAATGTCATGCCTTTGGCTGTAAGCTTTATGCTCCTTTTTTGAATAGCGCCAGTGTCTATACAATCTTTATCAGTAGTTTGAACAACATCGGACTTAGAAACAGCTGGGTCTAAAACCCGATCTGACACATTCACATCCATTTTTTTGTAAACAATCTAATAATTCAAGACAAATTAACGAGTCCCAAAAATCTTGAAACTTTAACCTTGAAACTATTACAGCGATCTTTTCACCAACATCAATCGGCGTGTATACTAGTCCAATCAGCTGCCCAGTAGCCCAATGCTACAATACAGTCCAATACTGTTTCCAAAGTCAGGCAGATAACAGCATGAAAAAGATACACCCACCGGTTCTGTTCTGGTGCCCTCGCCTCGTTCCGTTGTTAATCCACGAACCAATTGAGAGTCAGCGTCCCGATTCCAAATGCTGTCCTCAAAGTTCACGATCCAATCCAAACGTTCTTCTTTCTTACTTTTCTTTTTAAAAGTGAATTATTTTATTCTTCTTTGTAGAACGGTTCTTACTTTTGTTATAGTGACTATTGGCTCAACGCGATTAGCCTAATTTACATTAAATCGTAATCACTATAGGTGGTTGAACGTTTTTTTGCTGTTCTTTACGCGCTTCTTGTTATGTTACCTTTCAGATGTCTGCTTCTTTTGGTTGATGTCCTTTGGTGTCCTTATTGCAGTTGCCTTCTAATCCGTTTTTTGACATAGCGTTACGTTTGCGGTAAGAACCGTGAGCTCTTCCTCGTTCGAACCACACCAATCAATACACCTGTGCGCTCTTTTATCAATAATGTCATATCAACACCAATCCGTGCATACCCTGCCCCAAGTGGCCAGGAGTGAAACATCTAACTAATTTAGGCTCCTACACCTGTCAACAAACAAGGTCCGGACCGCATTCCACTTGTGCTGCAGGAACAGGTTCTGCATGCTAAGGCGGTCAGTCCAATAACTGCGACGCAGCACATCGCATTGGCTCAGGGAAATGTATTTTCTAGTTGTAATTATAGGCCGTTTATCAATACCAAGAACGCACTTGTGTTCTTGAGAAGCACGTTCCTGCCAAGTGTCCTTGACGAGAATGGTCTTGCATGATTGTGAGGACGGAGAACGCACTATCGGAGATTGAGATGCTATGTGAACTTGCTATTGTGCAATACCGTGGGCATTATCAGCGCAACAGGATACGCTTTTGTTTTATTGTGTTTGTGTATTACATTTGCGTTTTAGTATAGGCTGTGT